>PVJD01001151.1:0-29450 GCA_004026545.1 Mormoops blainvillei
CCAAAAGTTTCTTACATGCAAATTTCTTAACTGCTTCACTTACACAAGGGAATCAGCCAATCTTTCTTAGATTACTCCAATCAAAACTGAACCACTGCGCACACATCCATCCAGTTTAAATGATCAGAATGAAGAGATTCAAGCCTCTGCTCCTTTTCAACGGGGACTGACCTCCTACATGGGAATAACTACAGGATCACAGCACTTGCCACCAAAATGCAGTGCCCGCTTCTACTGGTGATCACTTCCACTTTGCATGGAAAATTCCCATTTAATCTGCATCTACTCGAGGACAAGTTATTAAGAGAAAAGGTATGGTACTTAAATGTCTCTTTTTACTCAATCCTGCCAACCTCCAAGTATTTATATTTCTTATTCATATGTAAGTAAAGTGTACAAATGTAAAGTGTACCAGTGAAACACCTGAAAACACTGTAGTATTAAATATGTAAACTTCATATTAATAAGAGGTCAGCTTTTTCAAATAAAAAGGCTTCTATTAGAAACAAATAGGGTCTATCCTAGCCTGACTCACAAACTATGACAGTATGTCATAAGGTAAAGAGGAGGACAAAAGTTTTTATATGAAATATGACAGGAGTTGCAATTGTGTTTTGAGGGAAAACTGGGAAATTGGAAAAAGGAAGCTACAATAAGAAATTCTATTATTGGTAATGAAAATAAGCTCAGATACTTTCCCTAGACATTTGAAAAATTTTGTAATAATTTGAAAAACAAAATCAAGTCCTAAATAGTGAAAAAATTTCAACTTTAACAGAATAGAAACATTCTTTTAAGAATGAATGTGACACACAGGCTTAGGATTCTATCAAGTCTTTCCTACTGTAAACAGCAGTGCTTCCTAACCTACTGTGCATGCAAATCACCTGGGGTGCTTATTAAAATGCAGCTTCTGGTTCAACAGGAGAGGACCAGAGCCTGAGAATCTGTAATTTTCACAAACTCCAGGTGATGTGATGATACTGGTCTAAGAACCAAACTGTGAGCAATGAGGATACACAGCAAACTTTCTGAAGTATTGTTATGTGGCTATAATGCATTTGTCCTCAATAGTATCAACTTATTCAGGAAGTCCATGCTTTGTTATGTAACATCAGATTAAGCATTAATGAGGCTAGAAAACTGTTTACCTAAGGTTATAATCTTAAATTAAATAAAACTTCATGCTGAACATTCAAATTGAATGCTGGAGTCATTTTTAACCTCTCAATATTAACAAAATCTTGATTACTCAGTCTTAAAGCCCTTTCTCAATAGGAGCTATTCTTTGCTAGAGGAATATGTTCTATGCAAAAAATATTTTGCCTGAAGAAGTGAACAATTAATATTCATCAGTTATGTACATATTTAATAGAACTCATTCCCAAAAATGTGGCTGAGAAAGGTGGTTGATTTTCATGTTGTTTCTCAAATTAAAATTCGAAATCTCTAATACTTTTCATCCTATCATCCAAAGCTTAAAAAAAACACGACAAAACAAAAAACACCCCTAAACATCAAAACCACTTACCTCTTCCCTGGGCTCTTGGTCCCATTTTTAAAAAGTGACACATTTTCAATAGAGAAAATCAAGATAAAAGACAGACTTCCATTTTCATAAGTCACTTTCAAGTCCCTGCTTTCAGTGTTACTGCAAGACTGAATTATTACAAGAACCTTCTCTCTGGTCTCCATCGTGTTCATGCTGCTTAGCAACGTTCTGGACCTCAGCTTGGATGCTCTCATTTCTCTCTTTAAAAGCCTTCGGGGGCACCGACCGATGTGGCTCTGTTGGTTGGGTTTTGTCCCGCAAAGTGAAGCGTTGCCAGTTCAATTTCCAGTCAGGGCACATGCCTGGGTTGAGGGTTTGGTCTCGGGTCAGAGCGCGTACGAGAGGCAACCAATCGATGTTTCTCTCTCACATCAACGTTCTTCTCCCTCTCTTTCTCCTTCCCTTCCCCTCTCTCTAAAAATAAATAAATAAATCTCTTTTTAAAGCCTTCAGGGGGCCCCCAAATGCACTCTTTGGAGAGAATGCAAGGTCCCCCAAAGTCAACCTGCAAACCATAATTCTGGCCTAAATCCTATTGCATCTCCTCATGCAACCTCCTCCCCAGCCACACTTACGTACTTGCTGGGCACGTTTTTGCAATTTCCTGTCTTCGTGCTTTTGCCTGTGATATTTCCTACAGCTGGAAAGTCACTTTTCCTCCACCCTCTCAACCACAGCCTGACAAAAAATATATCCTTCCTTCAAAATTCAGTTCAAATACCACACCTCCAAAGAGGCTTCCAGAAGCCCTCAGCCTCTGTGCCGAGGGGCCTGAACCTCCACCAAGGATGGCTCTGAGCACATGTTAATGGTTCATCTTTCCTGCTGCAAAGCCAGCTCCCTGCAGGGCACGCTAGCACCTCGCTTCCCTTTCTAGACACCCTACCCGCTAGAGTGCTCAGTGCATGCACACAATTTCTAAAAATTGAGCTATATGAAATGTTTAGCTCTGAATATGGGAAGTGGGAGAAAATGATTTAGTGTAGTAAATATTAATGTACTAGCAACTGGGTTTACAATAACATGTGCTTAATTTCTGCTGGGCTGGGTGCTCAAAAATAAAACTGCAGAGATGACAAAGGTAGCTAAGGATGAACACCTTTACACTTTCTTCCTCCACAAGCTAATTACAACTTTGAGGGCACCTCCTCTTTCTACAAAGTCGGAGCAGATCAAATTGTCTTCTCACTAATGTTAGCTGCATCTGAGACAGGTCACTGAGTCAGTGCTCCCTGTCTCCGATCCAATGCTGGCTAAATTTGTCCGAGCAATAGCAGATAGAAAGGGCCATACACAAAGGCCAGCCAGGATTCAAGGGACAATCATCCAGGTGCCAGACATGAGAAGCCTTGGTTCAAACAACGCAAACAGGATTTCGGCACGAAAGAAGATGAATGTTACTGTTGTCTGAGTAACCATCTCATGATCTTGAAGAAAACTGCAATGTGTATAAAAATCAAACAAAACACTCTTTTTGGAACACCCATAACTGTGTACTATTCCTAACAAGGCTCTCCTCCTGGTAATTTAAAGTCAGCTCTACCTGGTCTCCCATTTTATCAGGTATGACCTTAGCATCAGAAGGCATGTAACTCTTCAATCCAGAGCCCCTGGAAGTTCTGAAAGCCGAACTCAAGGGACTTGGCTCCACTTGTCCTCTCAGAACTCAGCAAGGGGACACTCACTGTGATTTACACAGATGTACTCACACCCAAGACTCTGCTACGGTGTAGGCCCAACCGTATCTTAAGAGAGAAGTGCACAGCCAAGGGTAATCTGATATGCTTGACAAAGATTCTCTGTTGCATTTTACTACTAATTACACACCTTACAAGCATACTGAGGGAAGTAAATTGTTATAGAGAAAGATGATAAACTATGGGATATCTGTACAACCATGATACTAAAATATTTAACTTGCAGTTAATTCTCTTGGGTATCATGAGGTTAACATGTAATACCCACTCAACTAAACCTCTATAAACAGTTGGTTTTCCACAGTCACAGCCACTATTCCCACTTCAGTGGGCAGCAGGGTTCAGAGAAAGGCCAGCTTTAGCGCCTGTGTATAAACACCAGAAACCAAGAGCTGCGGAAGCCGCTTATGCCCAGGCCCACCAGGAACTTGTGTTTGCATGGCCACTGAAGGGGTCAGGGAGAATGGAAGTCTCCTCGACAAAGCTTCAAGACGAAACACATCCCTTAAACTAGGCACTGCCCTCCGCCCCTTCCCAATTTTTCAACTAAAAGGATTTTTGGCAAGGCCGATTAATGAGAAACAGGTAATTTCTTTTTACACAGATTCGATTTGTTTCCAAGTGGGAAATAATTCTGTACTTTCATAGCATTTAGCTATGCTGTGTGGTACTGGGGGCAGATGAGAAGAAGAGTCATTTTCAATATTTTTAGGCACTCTTTATAAACAGTATCTCATTTAAATTCTCAAAACTATTTTCAGGAGAGAAGGATCAGCCTACTTTACAGACACAGACATTCAAGGGGCAGAGAGGCCGAATAGCCTGCATAAGGACTGCGAGCAGGTAAGTGGCACAGGAGGTGAGAGCCATCATCTTGCTCTCAGCACAGCGGTAGCCCAAAGTGCGCAAACATTTCATAAAGGTTGCATGTGGCACCTATAAAATTCTCACGCAAAGAAACACCACTTAGAGAACATGATTTCCCAGTCCCTTCAGAATTTGCCCTGAACTTCCCAATAACAGCCCAAAGCAGATCACACAGTCAGAAGAGATCAGCACGTACTACAGTTACCACTGAGACCAAGAATAGAGCACAGGCCTGCTGACCCGCACCCAGGCCCAGTCAGGCGTGTTCTTTGGATGGTGACACCCTTCTGAAGTTTCAGGTCAGTTGAGAATAGCAAAGAAATGAGTTAATAATTCTGGTAAATAAAAGAGAATGTGGAAAGTATCTAAGGATTTGCTATAAAAAGAGGCATGACCACATGAAGATTAATACCAAGGAAGTTTTCAACCAAGAACACTGGTGTCTGCAATACTTCCTCATCTTCCACAGCAGAAATGAAAAAGGACCTTTGCCCTCCCCTCCCTGTGAGTTGTGAATGATTAGCCTGCTTATATTGATAACTAAGGAAAATATGAGTGCCTCTCCCAGCTGATTAGAATACTTGCCGATTTACCCTGCTACCCAAACGCCTCCAATTCTATGCAAAAAACAGCCAGACACCAGGAACAGTTAGCCAGTGTCGGCCATAATAAATCTTGTAGTGCTGCAAACAACAGTCCCATTAGCTCCAATGGCCATGCCCTGAAGAGGCTGAAACAGGAAGACCGCTGGGTGCTACAGAAATACAGAGAGGAGCCACGTGCCTGGGAAACTGAGATGGCGGAGAAGCGATGAGGAGGGGTATCAGGAAAAAGCCAGAGAACCAACTCAAAGAGTTGATGGACTGAGAACTTCTCTGTTGGTGAGAAAAGGCTACTTACTGAGTTTGACATCATCGATAAGGAACAACCAAGAGCAAGAAGAAAAACAGAGTCAAAGACTTTTACCTAGGTTACTGAGGAACTGGCATTTCCAAATGCTAGACAATGGGTTTTAGGTTTAATGCTTAATCTTGCTATTATCAATTTTTTTTTTAAATAGAAAGATAAAGTAATTGTTGAGTGATACCTTGTATCAGATTCTTCATGGTTTGCAAGCTTTAGCAGAGCAGAGGGACAGATAACACTTGAGTTGAGAGGTTATGACATAGCTCGTCACATCAGGTCAAAGCTATGCATCAATGTCTCAGTTTCACCCCAATTTGGTCAAATCAAAATTCCTACACTTGAGTAAAGGCATTTTAGTTTTTAAAAGTACATATCAATCTTCAAATAACTGATATCCTCAGAAAAATTTCTTTCACTGTTTTCCTTTTAATACCTCTTTCCAATTTGTTCAGGAAAGAGCAAAAAATAACTTGGTTTTATGGATTGATTACATAATAAATTTATTTTAATGTATGTGAACAGTTTTCTCTCTTTTCGCAATCCTCAAAATGACTCATCTCTCAGCATATTCAGATGTATAACAAATATTAAAAGTTTAATCTAGTTATGACTGATGATGCAAACCACCAATTTAAAGGAGCCTATACTTGAAATCTTAGAACCCGTCTTCCCTATTATGGTATCACTGCTCTTAAGGTACTCTACAGAAAGTGTCTAGAAATGGTTCATTTACCCAAAAAAAAAAAAAAGGAATGAATCAAAATTGAATAAGAAAAAAATCAGTAAACAACACCCAATTAGAAAACCAAAAACCAAATAAAACAAAAGAAACTACCTACTTTTACAATAAATATTCTTCATCTACCTCGCCCTTCCACACCTGGAGAAAATGTCTAAATATTCACCCCCATCCACAAGCCCTGAAGAGCACTCTGGTTACTGGACTCTACTTCAGCCGCAGATACTGAGAAGCTGCTGGTCTGCTCCACCCCCAGTCTCCCCACTCCTCGGCCAGAGGAGGACACTGCCGGACCTGCCTCCAGTAGCACCTGGAGGAAATTACAGATAAGTGAGACAGAATCCCTTGAGAATATTCTCTTCATATAACTTGACTCTGAAGTTTCCTCAGCAAACCCTCCTACCCCAAGTTCCGTATGAGTACTCAACAGATCTGTTTTGTGACATATCACAGGAATTTTTAAAGCCCCATTTAAGCGACTTATAATAATTCTTGTGCATCCATCAAATGAAAAGTGCAAACTTTTAGGGATGGAAAATTAAAGAGTTAAAACTAGTCTTCAAACCATAGCAACATTAAATAAAGAAAAAGTCCCAACAGAATTCAAAGTATATGAACTACAAACCACATCAACCAAATCTGAACTATGATAAATGACATTTCCTATTTCAGCCACTGTATTTAAAATTAGATGTTAACTTCCCAACACCCCAGAAGCCCCACCCCCCAACTTAACCCTCTGTTGCCGAAGACCTTTTTGTTCTTACAACACATGTCTGCTTTCTTCAGGGAAATAGGAATAATCTGTCACTTATTATCTAGAATCATGAGCTAAAACTAAATGTGCAGGAAGTGAAATGAATAGGATGCTAAACGCCAGCCTGAATCTCAGCACAGCACAGGGTTAAAGGAAACCATTTTCATAAGATCAAGTGTGGAGAAGCAGCAGGAGCAAAGAGGAAAAAATCAAGTTACATAAAGTCCAATTGTACTCACTGTTTCCTTATTGGGAAGCAGCTCCTTTCTGATTCTGAAGAAGTTCTTGCCGTACTGCCTGAGCCCCTTAACGAAGCGTTTCTGTGATAAAAAGAAACAACAAATGGGATGTAAAAACCAAAAACAAAACAGGATGTCAGCAAAGCAAAGATATCTGTGATCAGCAGAATAACAACCGCAAAAACAAAAAAGTCTTAGCCAGGGAATACTGACTGGGCTGGGGCCTGGGACCCACCACCAGGGCAACCCCCCCACCCCCGCCCCCACAGCCTTCCTCAGAACCCCAAGCCCACACCCCACACAGGCTTAGGCAAAGTCTGTCCTATGTCTGAGGCTCGGAAGCGATCCGTGCCCTCTGTGCTACCAGTCTGAGCACTGGTCCACCAAGGTAAAAACAGCATATGCTCCGTGTTTCAATAAAACAGAACGACTGCTTTCCACCTCAAAACGCGGCTTCCCAGAGTAACGAGCAGAAGGGAGAAAACAGAACCAAACCTGGAGACTTTTCTCTGGGAGGGCACCCTAGAGGGTTAAAAGGCCCTCTCCTTAATCCGAGGAATTCACTGGGCAGACACTGATATCAGAAGCCCACTGGGAGCCTGAACAGCAGTTGGCCTGCCCCACCATCTCCATCGCGAAAAGCCACTCCAGGACACCAAATAAAGGACCATCAGCACCCCTTCCTTCTCCCCGAAGACCCTCACCGCGCTCCCCCTCCCCCATTTCCTTAGCAGTCTGGAGACTTTCATGTCGTCCCAGGGCTCCCGGGCAGCCCCTCCCCACCCCAGGGCGGAGGGGCGCAGCCCCCCCCCCCCCAGCTCCCACCTCGGGCTCAGGGCCCGAAGCCTGGTCCCGCGCGGCCGACCCGCCAAGGCACGTCCCAGCCGGGTGGGCGCGGGTGTCCGGGCAGCTACAGGTACGCCGGGCCGGCGCCGAGCCCACTCAGGGTCCTGGGCAGCGAGAGGCCGCGCCTGTCAACCGGCTCTGGCTCCACAAAGCGCAGGCAGGAGGCAGCCAGGGTGGCTCGGTGTGTGACCGAGGCGGGCCGCGCAGCGCGGGGCGCAGGGCGCGGGGCTGGGGCCACCGCTGCCACCGGGGGAGGAGGCTGGAGCAGCGCGCAGAGCCCGGCGCGGCCGGGCGGCTGCAAAAGGCGGCCTGGATTGCCGCGCTGCCCGCCGGCCCCGCACTCCGGCCCCCGCCCCGGGGCTCTGCGCCAGAGCCTCCCAGGACCCCGGCGCTGCTATCTCGGGTCCTTCCTTCTGAACAGCAGAAGTAAATCCCGGCGCCGAAGCACAGAAACTTCCTACCGCTACGAGAGTGAGAGCAGAGGGCGCCTACGGGGCTGGGGCCGCGTTGGGACTCGGGGCCCTTCCCAGGCCGCTCCGTTCCCAGTCCTCCCTCCCGGCGGGCAGAGTCACCAGCACTACCGCCAGCCCCCCACCAGCCCTGGGCTGTGAAATGGGAGGCCGGCCCGACGACCCCGCGGTCCCTTCCGGCCCGGATTGTGGGCGGCTGCTCCCCGCGGCCCAGGCATTAGGCTGCACCTCGTAAGGCCCAGTTCACAACGAAATCACCGCGGAAGCTTCCCAGCCAATAAATCACCTGCCCACCGGGAAAAGAGTCCCTCCCACTCCCCGTGTTTAAGACCAGCCGGGCAAATTGAGTGAGGAGCCAGACTTGGCCTGCAGGACCGATCTGCAACCTCCTACTCCCTTCCTAGAGGCTCTGCATTTTCAGATTTCAGCCCTTTCTAAGATGACTCATCATTGTCAGTTTTCAATATAAGTCTAATAGTTCAAAGGAAAAGTCTGTCAAGGCACAAAAAGGAAGCAAGCCCTCCTCTATCTAGTCTGGAAAAGAGTGGCCTGGGTTACTTAACTAAAGTATCATTCTCAGGATCAACTTGCATCCCGGATTACGTGCAAGGCATCTCCACTAGGGGCCTGGAGAGGAACGAGGCTGCCCTGCCCTCAAGGAGCTCCAGGGCAGACAGGTAAACAGATCAATCTCTGGGCCCAAGAAAAGCATCAGAGGAACAAAGGGCTGTGGGTGGGGCTAGGAGGAGGAAGCAATTTACACTGCTGGTGTCTTAGAGGAAGTGACAAGGAAGAGCATGAGCCTGCCAGGTGTGCTCAGCAGGGCTTCGGGCAGAGGCGTCAGTCAGGACAGGCGCACAGAACATTCTGGGAATTGCAAGGACAGGGTGTGCAGAAAGGAGTGCCAGCAGGTAAAACTGGAGTGGCGGGAGAGGATCAGGTTGCAGAGGGCCTTTTAAGCCCAACTGAAAGACTTATGGTCCTAACTGTAGACCGGCAGAGGAGTTCAGGTACGAATGGTCCATGAAAAGATTGGATAAAGACTGCTCCAGTGACAGTGTGTGGCTGTGGCCTAGGGACAGACCGGCTGTAACAGAGAGACTAGTTAAAGGGGCTGGTGAGATAACCCAGGTGTGAGATGAAGAAGGCCTGAACTCAACCTCAGCCGTCAGAATTAATGCTTCTCTATGCACTCTTTAAAGCATTTCCCAAGCACCTAGCACTGGGAAGAATTTAAAAGTAGCCATGGACCTTTATTAAAACTGATTCATTTTCAGCAGGTAAGATAAATGTGTATGGAGTCATTACAGAATAATCTGAGACTTAATTCAGCCAAGCACAAAGTAGTGAAGTGCAGCTCCTCAGTGCAGCGAGGGAGCCAAGAGGGACAGCCTGTGTAGTCTAGAATGCCTCCCCCAAGACGGTGAGGTGGGGCCAGATCATGAAAAACAGACAGCATCTGCAGAGGTGGCAGTGGTCTGGAGGGCCCTCCATGAAAGACCGGAGGAGGACTCTGGCTGGCTGGTTATAGGACAGGAGAGTCCACCCAAAGTTGAGGTGGGTGATCCGGTATGAGTCAGATGGTGGAATGCCAGGACCATGCGATCTGAAGGTAGGCTGGATGCCAAAGGACACAGAACAGGTTCACTAGGAGAGGGGGGCACAGATGGAGGCAGCATCTGGAGAAGGCTGAATCTAGAACGTGAGGCTAATGTGGTGGAGCTGAGCAAACTTGAGTTCAGATTCTGATTCTCCTACCTGTTATGATATAATCCTCTGAACATCATCCATTCAAGTAATAGTTACTAAGTACCTACTATATGCCAGGGTCTCACATATATTAATTTAAAAACCTTACAACCTACAAATAAGTACTGTTATTATCTCCATTTTAAAGACAAGGAAGCTAAGGCACCGATGGTTACGTAGCTAGACCAAAGTCATCCAACTCCTCAGGCGAAAAGACAGAATTCAAACCCTGGCTCCAAAATCCATGCCATGCACTCCACATTCTCTGTAAAGTGGAGGTAAGAGTCTACAGATGTAACCATTTTCAGTCATGGTACCGTTATCTGTGACTTTGCCCTTTTCTATTGGCCCCAACATCAAATCACGAAGTCTTCAACATTCTTGCTAAGAAAGGTCTTTCAATACTCTCCTTTCTTATGTATTCCAGTGCTAGTCCCAGGTCAAGCCCTTATCCCTCTCTCCTACTAGCTAGCCTATTAACCCAGCTCCCCCATCCAGCTATTTACTAGCCTCTGCAAGGAATTTTTCATAGCTATGGAGTTAATCATGAGTCTCATATCATCCTGCCCCTAGCCCCTACCTAAGAATAGCTCTTTGACCTGTTCAGGGTGGTGTTTACACCCCTTAGTCCCAAATTCAGGGCACCCCAGGATCCTGTCCCTGTCCACCTTTCTAACCAGATGTCCAGTGATGCCAACTGGTCCACATTGCAACTGTCTGAACTCTGGACTATCTTTTTTACTACTCTCTACAGCCTACCCAAGATACCTCCAGTTTACCTCAGGCCCAAGTTCAAATCCCTTCCACTCTAATATGAAATTTCCCTGACCATTCCCTCCCATTCATTTGGCATTTATTTATTTGTATAAAGGCTCATGTACTATTAGAGCCTACACGCTCTGAAAAGACAGGCGCTGTATCTTATGCCACTTTGCCTCCTTAGCATTAGGCAGTTGGAGCTCCCATGTTTTTGATATGTAAGTGAAATAAACCACAAAATGACGAGCCTGGGCTAGGGTGGTCACAGTTGAAGTAGGCCGTTAAAAGTCAAAGGGTTCATTTTGAACTATGATAACAGAGTTGACTTTCTTGGCTCCATGACCCCAAACTCTCCTGATTTTCCTCATATTACTCCTACATATTAATTCTCTACTCAACCTCTAAATGTTAGAGTCTTCCCAATACTTTGTTCAAGGCTTTCTGCTCTCCATACTCCCTCCCAATATATCTCCCACTGCGCCCTTGGCTTGAAATATCATCCAAGATGCTCATGACTATTCCCAAAGCTAACTCTATGGTCCAAGCCCATTGGGAACACTTGCTTGAATGTCTCAGACATTTCAAACTAACTGCTTCCAGAAATATGATTTTGACATCTGGTGGTGAACACAGACCACTTCTGTCAATGTATTTCAATGACTATGCTATCAAGTGCAAAGTACCATTGGCTCTACTAAAAAAAAAAAAAAAAAAGGAAGTAAAAATTTCATGCGGCCTTCACTGTTACTTCTCTATGGAAACCCACAAGGCCTCAAAACTGGTAAAACATCTGCTTCTCAGAGACCAGCCTTTACCTTGTGGTTTACCAGAAATGGAGAGTAAGTAGCCTTTAAACTCGAAACCAAGCCAATCCACTCAGAGCAGTCGATGATTAGGTCAATATGTTAAATAGGCTTTCTGAGGCTGTAATCTCCTTTCCCTCTATTAATGCATCTCTCTTCAAATGAAGACCTTTAAGTTTTTAAGACTTTAATAATTAACACTGCTGATTTCAAAACAGACAGGTACAGGAATACCTTGGAGACACTGCGGGTTGGGTTCCAGACCACCACAGTAGAGCGAGTATTGTAATGAGTGAGTTGTAATCTTTTTGCTGGTGGAGGGTCTTGCCTTCTATTTGTATTTAAAAAAGGGGGTGGGGATGGTGGCAAATATCTGTAAAGCGCAATAAAAACAAAGCGCAATAAAACGAGGCCTGCCTGTATGCTAAGCTTCTGAATGACAGCACATAACCGAGGTCTGTTTCTTAGTAGTTGACCTGAAATTCAGCATTTTCAGTGCTGAAATTCCAGACCTCATTAGTTATTTCTACATCCCTTGGCTTTTCTGTCCCTCATGGTATATAGATATTAAAATGCTAGGATGCCAAGGGTGAGGGAGAAAGAAGACGTGCTCATTTACAAGGCAGTAACGTGGGCTGGGCTGGCTCTGCCAGCACCGTGGCGGCCCTGCTTTTACACTCCAGAGACCTGTGGCCCCGCCGTTCTCCCAGTGCGCACCGAGCAGCTCCGGGCACCTGTCCCCCCAGTGAGCCTGACTGCGGGCTGTGGAGGCACAAAGCAAGTCCTTTTCTACTTTTGGATCCCCACAGCCAGATGAGATCCAATTAAAAATATAAATTTATTTAAGGCAAGAAGGTTATGCACTGCTTTGTTTTACAAACTTAAGTTGTGGCTGTGCTCTAGTTTTTATTTTATTTACTGGAATATATTTTGACATATAACATAATGTAAAGTTGAGGTATATTACACATTAATTTGATACACATATATCGTAATATGATTGCCATTGTAGTGACAATTAGAGCCTCTCTCATGTTACATAATTATGCTCTAGTTTTTAGACAAACTGCTATCATATTCTATTATTAAGCTTTTTATTTCTAAAATTTCACATCATCATTTGGAGTTACCAACCTATACGTTCCTAATGGAGAATATTTAATTCCTGGCTTTAAAAAAAGTGAGTTACCTGAGCACAGCATTTACTGTTAAACTAGGTTTTAAATAGAATCTGGAAAGCTCCCTTTCTCCTTTTTGGTAGAATGGAAAGAACATGAGATTCAAACTCAGAAGTCCTAAGATCTAGTCTACTTTTCTGTTCCACAACGGAAATTCTGACACAACTGTCAATAGATATAGCCACTTTTGACATGGGAGATACTTAATATGAATAAACATAATTGGGCCAAAATGCAGTAACATTTTCTCTTATGATAAAGTAATATGTTCAAAAGTTCCTGGTGCTGTTGCTGAGCCTGCCCATGTCAGAGCCCCCAGGCCCTGTGCCCACAGCCCACCCAGATGCTGACGCTCTCCACCCTCAGGACAGCCAGGTGGGCCTAGGGCACGCAGCTTCACCATTTTGGGTCACGATGTGAAACAGGCAGAGAAACGCCACCCTACACAACAACAGCAACGGCTCACACTGAGTGGTGCTAGGACTTGTCTTAAGGGCTCTATGTGCATCATTTTTACAGATGGAAATCTCCATTTTACAGATGGAAAAACTCACCATGTCACCAAATCCCTGGACCAGGAGGAGAGGGTCAAGGGAAACAAATGTAAATAACTGGGAGTCTTGGAGATGGGGTAAGGCCCAAGAAGGGAGTCAAGGACAGGGCGCAGATCATGGGTGCAAAGGGCATCTGTTGCTGGGTTTGTGTTTTAAGATTTTAAGTGTTCCCAAAAATCTATATATGAACTACTAAATGCTATATTCTCATAATTTATTCTTGCCTCAGTTTGTTCATCTTTTATAAGTTGGCAAAAAAATATCCGCCCTATCCGTTTCAAAAAATTTTTTCTGATCATCAAACTGGATAGCAAACGAAGAGTAGTAGAGTGGGAGTAAGTCCTTCAAAGAATAAGGTGTACTTATCTCCCTCGTCTGCACACGAAACTCCCAACATGGTTCATCTCAAGGGCTGGATCTGACCTGTATCTGCAGCGGAGAAAGAGAGGCAGGAAGATGGGACTATGCCTCAGAAATGGCTAAAAGACAACTCTGCATTAACCCCTGGCTGAGAGCTTTCAAAATTAACTCCCTCTGGTGAATTTTAACTAGTACATCACAGTCAGAAACTCACCAGGACTTCTGAAAAGCAACATCTACTCAATCCTCTTACATAACTGTTTGGAAAACACTATCGGTATTAAAATGATTCCCACTGTGAAAATGGCTGCTTCTGCTCTACCCAGTTTTCTGCACAGAATTTTATGTTAATAACTTATGGGTTCTCAGGGGACTGAAGAACATGCATATTTGCAAGTAAGCACACCACAGTGTCCCCCCGCCCTGCTGCAGATATAGTGTAAGTGCAGAAGTGTAAGCCCACAAGCCAGGCAGGGAGTAAGACAGCATGCCCACTGTTCTTCTGAAGGTCAAGAGCAGTAGGATCATACCGAAGACATGTCCTCAATGTGGGCCTATGTTAATGAGTAAGGTGAGAAAAAGAGAAGACTGATGCCAAGCAGAAGAAATGAAAGCCTTTCCAAACACCTGTATTACACGATGCCTACCTACCTGTTCACCAATGGCTCTTACTGACCAACCTCTAGATGAGAACCTCCTGCATTTCATCTATATGATCGTTTGTTATAGATTCCTGTCACCCCCTACCTAAAACATTTTCTGCTGGAGGTACACTATTGATGCTGCTTTGAAAAGTATCATTTGGTTTTGGTTTTAAATATTTAACGCATTAATGAAAGGGTAACTGAAGAGGCATTATTTTTTTGGTAAACACCACCCCACCTAGAACCAACTTATCTGGGAGGAGACATGCCAGTAATCATGGTGAGCACTTCCAAGAGTCCTGGTATGTTGCTTCTCATTTCTGACTCCACTTTGTAAGTACACTTTGAACTTACTAACATCATTCCAGGATAACTACAGTAGTTATACCTGGATTTTCAACTGTGTGGGAGGTCGGCACCCGCAATCCTTGAGTTGTTCAAGAGTCAGCTGTAGTTAATAGTTTCATTAAAGTAGTTATAGTTTTAAAAAAAGCAAACAGGATAACAGGTTATTATTATTTAAAATAATAACCACAATTTTATTGATGATTCTCATCTCTCGTCTAGATCTGGCATTCTTCTCTAGCTCAAATGTGCACCTACACTTTCTATTCAGAGTAACAGCTTCTGTTGTCTCGGAAAATCACAGTCTCAACATGGACACTGACAGGTCCTAGACCAAGTCCTCCTCAAGATAGGTGTCACTGGACCCTTTCTACAGATGAAAAAACTGAGGTTTAGCTAACTTAAATACCCTGCCCTCATCTGCAGCTATCAGGAAGTGTAGAGGGTAAATGAGATTTCAAAATAGGATTAATTATTTGAAATCTAGGTACACAAAACATTCTTTTGTATCTACTCATATCATAGGAATTTAAGGTTACTATATTTCTTTAAAAAAAAACCTCAAAAGGAAATTTCACACATACACATATACATACTTTCTCTTTGAAGCAAAAGCATGTGTCTGAGACGGTATGCTGTTAGAAATTTTCCCACAAAACAACTTGGATGAGAGTATATAGCTCTGTCACTAAGTGACCGCAGCCCTGGTACAGCCCGCTGCCTCTCTCGGGGCTCCCGTGGGCCTGTGTGCAAGATGGGCACTGGGCCCGCCACCGGCTACGGAGCCTCAGCAAACAGTGGCTACTTCTAGTGCCCTGCCACTCGGAGCCACAGTGAGGGAGGGAAGCTCTTCCTGCACAGAGACAAGAGGATGGCTATGCCTTTTTTCAAAGAGACCCTATTAAGGCACAATGTGTGTTGTCAATGGTCGTACCTGGAAATTCAGAAAAATCCTCAAAGATACCTTTGATGTTAAATAAATCCTAGTTTTAGCAAAAAAAAGAGACCTGTTTCCCCCACCTTATCCCAAAAGACTTGATGATCCTTGGTACAGAAGCCCAGATGTAAGCCTGTCCATCTCTAAAACAAGTCCTCTCTAGGGTCAAACACTGTTGCCGTCCGGCTGTCATGGAGGAATAACACCCCAGCATCCTCCATCCTGGTTCCTTTCCTTTCAATCTGCCAAAGGCCCAAAATACGACAGTGAGAACTAAGGTAAGTGTTCAGGCGACCCTGCCCCGATTCTTCTACCTTCTTTACCTAGTTCACGGGTATCATGACAGTGGCCAACTCCTGGTCCCAATCACCAGTTCTCCCACCCTGGGCTCCTGTAAGATGAGCTCCAGCATAAGGGGAGAGTGAAGTGCCAGGCCCTGAGGTGCTTCAGTCTGAGGCTGGCAGAAGAGTCCAGTGGTCCTCCTGCCCAGCTGGCACCTCTGCTGATGTGCCCCAGAAATGTTGACGGCAGCCAGGCACTGCCACCATGTACCCCCTGCCACATCTGTAACAGCAGAATCTGAGAATGTTACACTTGGAAGGAAGCTTTAGAGCATCTTAGCTGGTCAGGACTCTTACTCTACAGACAAGGATCATGCATTATTTAAAACAAAACAAACTAAAACACATACTCACAAAAGCTTTTTATTTGTGACAGACTATTTCCATCTCATCCTACCTGTGGCTCTTACAAAGCAATGAAGACACTTTTGCACTGAGAGGTGGGTCTCTATTCTCTGTCCTTGAGCCTGGGTGGACCTTTGTCATTGTTTTGACCAACAGGACAGAAGTGGCACTGGTGACCTGAGGCTGGGGCATAAGCAATGCAGCCTCTGCTTGGCTCTCCCTCTCCAGACACGGAGTCTGCGCCACCCCAGCAAGTCTGGCTACCCCGAAGCCCCCGCGCTGGGGAGGCTGCCCAGGAGTAGGGAGAGAGGTCGCGGAAGCTCCAGCTCTCCTAGCCTCCAGCTGCTGGAATCTTTCCGGCCTGGACTCATGAGTGAAGGAGCCTTCAAGATGACTCCAACCCCATCTACCGTCTGGCTGCAACCTCATGAAAGCCCCCCCAAATCAGAACAGCTCAGCTGAGCCACTCCTCAATTCTCATCCCACAGAAATGGTGAAAAATAAGAAATGATCACTGTTGTTTTAAGTTGAGGTAATTTTTATTGTTGGGAGTAATCTGTTATACAGCAAGAGGAAATCAATATGAAATTCATTACAAAAACCACTAAAAACTGTAACTACAATGTTAGTCAACTATTAATTAATTAAATGAACCAGTAAACCACCTTCCAATTAGACATCCTCAATCTGTATGCCCTATCATTCTCTATAACCTTACTATTTTATTTTAATACATAGCTCTTATTACCATATGACATGACATGTGATACTAAATACTTGAGAAAATTTGTTCACTTCTATATCCCAGCACTGAAAACAGGACTTTACTGGTAGGTACAGCAGGTGACCAAAAATGTCAGTCACTGGCTGAATGAATAAATGAATCTATCTGGAGGTGAGCTAGCTTAGTCTTCCCAAAACACTATTTGATTTCCCAGCCATTTGCCCTCCATCTTGACTCAGTGTCTTCTGTTATATGTTGTTCACTGTTAAGTTTCTGACTCTGTAATTACTACTTAAAAAATTACTTAATACCAACTTTCCCGTCCATTCAGACATACACATCCCATGAGAGAAACCACACCATCCCACTCCACAATGTCAGCTCAGCACCCAGCGTGAAGCTGATAATGAATTTTATCAACACACCTGTGTGCTGAACCCTTCCCAGGTGGTCTCAAATGTCAAGAAAATTACTCCATTTTTCATTCAAAGACCACATGGCCCATAGGAAAATGACCTCATTTTGAATAATTTACATAGTAACTGGACCCACTAGCAAAGGACACTGAGCCATCCTATATCTCTGTCTACATGGTGCTGAGGCTGAGTCCCCTGAAGTCTTTTCACTATGGCAGACCTAACACAAGCACTGCGACTAGGTGAATATCAGACCACGCTTCAATGCATTTCAAGTCAAATGAGAACTGGCTATTTAAGCAGTAGCATTAACAGATATAGAAATAGCGCCAGCAAAATATCTCTGGCCAATTATGGCTGCCTAGCTACACTCAAATTAAAAATAACCCAGCACTAACAACAGAACCCAAATGGGCATTACAGGCTCCTCCTCTCCCTGCGAAATCACGGAATTTGTAGAGTCTCCCTGTAAATGTTCTTGTAAAGTGACTCATAAACAAGTCATTAAAAAGTTAACCTTCTTTAATAAAGTAGATCTCAGCACAAAAGGAAAGAGGAATAAACAAACAAACAAAAAAAAAAGAAAAAAAAAAGAAATGTGGCCTGATAGACATTACAAGGAAATAAAAAGGGAAAGATCTTCAGCAAAGAAGCCTTCTGCAAAATTATAATTAAGAGTCTAAATTAGTGGCTGCCCAATAGAAATTGAATATGTGCCACAAATGTGAGCCACGAATGTAACTTTAATTTTCTAGTAGCTACATTTTTAAAAGATAAAATTAATTGTAATAATACAGGAGCTTCTAATGTCTATTTTAACTTGATCTATCTAAAATATTATCACTTTGACATATAATTAATATAAAATTATTAATGAAATAGTTTATGTGCTTTTCCCCGCTCGGCCGGTCACAGCCAGTGTGTGCTCTGCGCTCGCAGCGTGCCCCAGCTGGGACTGGCACTTACCAGCACTCAGCAGCCACGTGTGGCTGGTGGCTACCAGATTAGGTAGCACAGGTCTAGTGTGATCCTTACTTCTTTTTTGTAAAACATTAAAACACCCAAAGCACTAAAAGTTTTCTATTAGGGAGGTAAAATACACTGTTACGATTATGGATAATGATATCACATAGTCCTAAATATAATGAAATTGTAACGGTCTGTTATTTTAAATTAAATGAAACCTGTCATCTGGAAGAACTCAGGAAGTCATGACCTGCCGCACAAACAGGGACAACTGAGGCCCTGCCAGCACCAGGAGTCACCAGCTCCTGCCATGGAAGGGCTGCTGAACATCGTTTCTCCTTCACCACAACATGACGAGGGCCGAGGTTTCTCATTTAACTTTGTTCACTTTACAGGATGTCCAAATAGGGAGGAAAAATCAATTATCTCTTTAGTAAATACAGGAGGATGGAGTGGGGGCAGGAGTGTTATATCAATTAAAAAAAGCGAGCCTGGTGGTAAGGCAGATCCCTGTCTAAGCGGTGGTCATTGTTTCCCTTTTTATTACAGGTTGGTCTCATGCTGTCCCACTGAAGGACAACCACCACAACAGTCTCTCCAGGGAGAGACCCCACGCCAGGGGCTGGTAATGGGCCCCACCTCGAGGCTGCTCCGCTGGCTTTTGTTTGGAACAATAGCGCTCCCATGATACCTCACTCTTGCTGAAAATATTGGTATTAAGGGAGCATGAACACAGCTGTGTGTAAATTACACACACACAGATGAGATCTGTATATTTATAAGGAACACAAGCATACTAATAGCGCATTTACATACACAGTCGGGTACATTGGGCTGCATGCCGAGTGTGGTTTGGGTTTCGAAGTATTTCCTTAAAATTTTAAAGAATGAAATGCTTAAGAAATGCTTAGCCTACTAAG
Source organism: Mormoops blainvillei (assembly GCA_004026545.1). NCBI lineage: Eukaryota > Metazoa > Chordata > Mammalia > Chiroptera > Mormoopidae > Mormoops > Mormoops blainvillei. Next base: position 19,115 of record PVJD01001151.1, read on the forward strand.
TCAGGCTAAGATTTTTCTGCTCCCTCCTCCTATGCAGAATGCCCCCCAAAATAAATATCTCTTCATCCACATTTACGATATGGGAGAAATTATTTGAAACTCTATGAAGGAAAAAAATATCTCATGATAAAGAGCTCTCAAACTCACTTTTATAGTAAAAATAAATCAATATGGGATGATTTTCACAGTTAAAAAGTAATAATTATTAGAACTGGGGGAAGGGGGCAAGAGAAGGTGGTACAGGCAGAAGCAAAAAGCGGGAAGAATCTGGAAGTTCGAAATTAACTTATCCTAAAATGACAGTGCTCCCTTCTCTACACACCGATGAAAACATGTATGAAGAGGAAGGTCTCTGGATTTTTTCAGCTAATTTTGTAAAACAGGGAGAAGGGCAATCAGCATTTTATGGTCACTGCATTAAATCCAGACACGGACAGAGGCACCGGGAAAACCTGGCTTCTCTCTGGTTCTGTGGCTGACTCTATCAGTGCTTCAGATGACCCCCGGCGAGCCATTAGCATTCCCTGGGCCGAGTTTCTTGTGGGGAGATGGCATCCCAAGTATCCTAATTTACCAGATAAAAGCACTAACTTTTAAAATGTTGAGGAAGATAAAAAGAGTAATAACCCAACAAAGCAGAAATGTTAACCTATACATATGTAGATAGACACATAATAGCAAGCTCACTATAGGCCTTAATTTTATTCTTTAAAATTTTTAGGGAAGAAAAAGCCCTCTAATTGATATTCTTCATCTTTTATTTTTCTCTTGATGTGGTTTGTATAAACTCCTGGTTTAAAAAAGGAAAAAAAAAAAGGTCCATTTCTGAGGCCTGGGTTTACCGTGCTTACAGTTCCACCAATAAATCATCTCCCAATCTGGGCCTGGAAAAGCACTGGCCACGGTTTGATTGCTCCAGCCCCAGGTTGCCAGGCAACCAACACAAGGGGGAAGTCTGAGAACCGCTGACAGATAGCCAAGTGGCTGAAACAACAGACTTCTCTCTGTCAAAAATGTGTTTCAGAGAGCCACTTCCCCACCTCTGCTCTCTGCTAAACACTACACGATTGTAAAATCAAAATCAAAAGGCCACTGTAATAAAAACACTTCCTGTTCAATTACGAATTGTTAAAAAGCTATGGGGAGGCCCAGATCACACAGTGTATGGCAACAGAAACGTGATACTGTAAATGAGATAAAGTCAGCACCAGGCGAGAAACCTGATCTAAATGCAGCTCTGTAGCTTGGAGTCAGGGGACCTGGTGCGTGGAGCAAATCAGCTGCCTAAGAAAGCACCAGGAAGAAAATAATGAATGTTGAAGTGTTAAAGAAACAAACCAAATAATAACTAAGAAGCTGCATGTCCATATTACTTAACAATAAAACCAAGAACATTCACTAGCATTGTGATAAACAATCTGGAGATAATGAAAGTATGCTCCCCTTGGGTGGGTTTCTTGTGGTAGTACAGAGCAAGGAAGGTAGAGGACCCCCCGCCCATGCCCCCTGGCAGAGGGGCAGGTGAGTGGGATTCCCTAGTGCTTGGCAGTAAACTGGATTACAGGAGACACTGATGTCCTTCAGGTAATGCCCGGTGATTCCCGGCCTGAGCGCGGGCGGTCTGCTGCAGCATCTGAAAGGCCTGTGAGGCTTGCCGGAGCCGGCAACACTGCACCACGCGCCTGCCGAACGCCACTCCTATTGCAGCACCCTTCCCGAAACCACTGCCCTGACGCTGCCCTCTGGGGCTCTTGGGAAACTCTCAGTGGCTACTTGGAAGGGGCCGGCACTAAGGACACAGTTCATCATTTTTGTACTATGGGTCCTTTGGCAGCTTGGTAAAGCCTAACCTCTTCTAAAATGATTTTTAAATGCCCAAAATACAATATGTGGATTAAAAAGGAAACCAGTACTGAAATCCAGTTATCAAAAACATTTTTAAAAAGTAAATATATATACTCCATTGACATTAAATAACAAGATCTCTCAAAGGGTTTGGTTTTTTGGGGGGCGGGGGGCACATGTTATTTCATTTTGTTTTGTATTAAGAGCTCAGATTATAAACTTGGGGAGGGCAAGAACAGCAGTTTACTCATCATTTAAACTACCGACGCAATGCACAGCCGGGCCACTGCCCAAGGCTGACCAACTGAATCCTGGAAGATGTGGGTGAGGCCCCCAGGTGGGCCCTCTCCACACCACCAGCCCAACCCCATGGGTCCTAACTGCCCTGGGTTTTCCTAAGGCCCAGGTGAGGGCCTGGCAAGGAAGGTTTGTAGGTCTACAGTCCGCAAACTGGGGTGCGCAGACACAAAATATTTTCTTAAGGGTACATGGACTCAAATAGTTTTAAGGGAATTCATTTCCAGACCTTGCACTGTCCCGTTTTCTTCCCTAAATTTATGCCTGGAAACAAACTGTGGTGTGGAAGGTGAAGGGTCATCTTCCCCTGCTCTCACTTCATTAAAAAAGGCACCACCCGTCTCCCCCATGCAGAGGGGCTGCTAGCAGCCGGGCCCTCGTGCAGAAACTCTAGGGCACCAAACATGGCCTCAGTTCACAACACTGGTGTGGATGCTGGCAGAGTGACTAACTCTATGGTCGCCATAAGGGCCTTAGCAATTCAGGTCCTTTCCAATTCTTTGCTTTCAACGAAACTGAAGGAGGGTCTAATGGAGATGTGATTGGATAGCTTATTAAAAATACATCTGAAGATAAATGATAATTTTGGCATTATTATGGAAGAAATTCAAGTAATTAAATAACACTAAAAAACCCCATCATTCCTATTTGTTCATGTAAACAAGGTTTCTGAGCATTTATATCTACAAATAAATGAGTAAGAATAAAATTTATACAGAACATGGCCTCATTTGAACAATAAGTAATACTCATCCAAGAACTAATATGTTTAAAAATCTCAATCCATCTTATTTCCAATAATTAAAAAGTAAAATTTTATCAACATTAAAATACCTTGTTTTGTTCAGCTGTGTACTAATTATTATGAAAATACTGTAACTGTTGGAGAAAATTTTTCTTTAGCACAGAGCTTTATTTCGAATGGAAATCACAATATGTGCACAGATTTGTATACATGCACTTATTTCTTTCAGGGAGTATGAAAGGCTGATCTGACACAGGCTCTCAAATACAAAATTCTTTACATTAGGAATAAAGCCTTTAGGGAAGAACATTCGAATACTAGTTATATAATTTTAAAGGGGAAAAGATAAAGTGTAAATTTTACTGCTACAAAGGAGCCCATTTGTGTGTTTTTAAAATGGACAATAATGGTATAAGTTGCAAGGTATTCAAAATACACTGCATATATTTGAAAGTGATGGGACAATTTTTCTTTCAAATGTCAGTATTTGTAATGTTAGAAATTACATACTTATGATGAAAACAGGATACATCAATTTAAACTTGGGAGGAAGTATATGGCTCTTAAAGTAAAATTCTTTCAGGGCTTTATGGGAAAAAAAAAAATTAACTTTGAATCTGAAAGGATCACACAGGTTCGCCAAGCCTGTTTCCACGTCTCAGGTAGGTTAACTAGGTTCTGGTTTCACCAACAGAATCAAACTAGGGTTACTAAAAACACTTTCTAGAACCAGGACAGATGGCAGCACTAAAGCTGGACTCAACAGGGCGGTCACTTTGAAGGCTATAGAAATGTCTGATCACTGGGTTCTACACCTGAAACTAATATTGCACATCAACTATAATTGAAAAATAAATCTTATTTTTTGGTGTAACCGTTGTTCACCAAGATAAAGACCATTCTTTACTTGAATTTCAAAACCGGTTCCAGCACTTCTCTATTCAGGAAGAGCAGAGAGCTCAGGCTCCTCGGTGTGCCAACCAAAGTGCTGGGCAACCCCCGCTGGGTCACTCCAGCCTCTGCTCCCACCATACCCAAGTGTTTGGGTTAGAACTTGTGTTCAAATGGATTCTGAGGTTTCATTTCAGTTCAGGGAGACCATGCTGTGTTGAACAATGTCTGTGATGAGTGCAAGAAGGAGGAAGGGGATGGCACTTGGGCTGTGTACCTGCCACTTCTGTCCTAGATCCCACTATGGCCGGACCCCGTCCGCTCCCTGACTGTGCCCGCATTCCCCGGTCCCCTGTCTCTCCTTGCACAACCCTCTCTGCCTGGGGACCCTGTTCACTGGTTATCTCCATGGAGCTGTTCCTCACCTACCAGCGGTATGACCTTGAACGAGTTTATTCACTACCTCATGCTTAGGTTTCATCCTCCTCCTCTATGCCCCCATCTTTCTGTGGACCCCGCCATGGAACTTCCAGCACTGTGTCTGGGCACTCAAGCTCATCATGACCATTAAAATCTCTCTCCTCAAGGTGGGCTGGTCCTGTCTGGGGTCATCTGGCAGAGTCTTTTCCACGTACAAATCATGTTTCTTCAATGACAATTCCTATTATCAGTACCTGAAACTTTCAGGGCCAGAAGAGGCCTGATCATTTAACTAACACTCTTTTTTCTTAGAGAGAGAACATCAATGACTTGCCCAAGGTACAGCGGCTGGTCTGAGACAGACTCAACCAAAAGAGGCCTGTTGATGTTTTTGTTTGCTAGACTGAACAGTAATTACATTACCAGCAGGCGGTTCTCTACAGAGGAGGGGTTATCTAAGAAAGGAAGTGACAAGAGAACGCAGGGGGAAGAAAAGGAAGAGGAGGAACTGGAGTTTCTTGTTTTTGAGCATATCGTGAAGTGAAAAATAAGCAGACACAATGGTAGCAAACATTTGGAGGGAAGTTTGCACACCAGCAGTGGGTTTCTTCCCCTGGTTAATCTGGGCACAGCCCTGAGGCCTCAGTCTTTGCAGCCTTCTCCCAGGCTGGCAGCGCCCCAGGCTGCTCTGACTACAGCAGGTAGGACTGGTGGGACCTTAGCACGGGCTACGACGGGTAACAGGGAAAAAAATTCTTGTGGCCTAATAAAGGACGAAAAAGAAATGTTCTTTATAATGAGGAAATGAATCATCTACCCATCAAGCTCCTTCATGTCTCTCTCTCTCTCTCTCTCTCTCTTTTTGCCGTAGGCTCTTAGGCCTGTTTGACAAAACATTACACAGAGGAAGCATCGACGAAAATGAAACCATAGTGACGTCCAAAGGGAACTCCACAGACTAGGCAGAGTCCCCTCGGGGTTCAGCCACTTCTCCCCAACCTCCCTCCTGGCTACAGAGAATGTTCATCTAAAACTACAGTGAGATTATCATCAAAGGTTTCAACAAGAACCAGACCCTTCTCTTCTCTTTCCACCAACCCAAAAAGTCATGACAATGGTTTTATAGAATTTTTTGGAGTTAATTCTGTTATTGTGTTCCCCATAATGGAAAATGCACATCTCTGCATGACAAAGGCACTGACTTCTACCTCAATGACAGCCACATGATTTTACTTCCCTAGCAAAGCTCCCTTCTCTCCTTTCAGCCAGATTCAGTCAATTCTAAGCTCTCAAAAGTTTCTGAGTCCTGGAGGCATTTACCTGGTCCTAACAAGGGAGAGTTTATAGGCAACTGAGACATGATCCCAAAGATCACAAGACAGGGGTTAAGTAATTTAAATTATTAGAAAAACATGTATCACACTTGATTAACTGGTTCGGGTTATCAGAGGTATCATTTGTCCAGACTGACTTAGAAGAACAGAAATTGTGGAGCGAGAGATGGCTGCTACCCCGAGGAGGGCAGCTCTATGGCTACGCAGCCCCCCACCCCGCTCAGCCTTCCCCTTACTCAGTGATTTGACTCCTGGTCACTTTCTCATTCCTGTCTTTTGACAGCACTCTTGGAAACATGAGTAATCTTACTCATACCCTTCTACTCCCCTGCTTGAATTGACAATTCTTGGTTGTCACTGGTGCCCCTTATTCCAATCCAGCCATCCAATGGTAGCCATCCCTGATATCTGGACATCATGAAAGCACCTAAGAAACTAGAAATGTTCTTTTATTGACTACTGCACAGCCACCATTAATTTCACAAAATCTCTCCTCCTTGATTGTGCCCTCAAATCCTGTACCGTCTCTATCTTGGTTCCCCAAGTTCTGTATGCAGCCCAGGACTATCGGTCACACCAATGATGCGATCGATACTACCAGACATGCCTCAGCATGCTGACCTCGTACCAAGTCCCTACCCCGACCTTTCAACTGAGTTGTGTCAAAACACCCCGGTCCTATCATTGCCCACATCTAAAAATGTGTTAACTATTCCTATTCCCCATTCAGTTAAACATCAGGTTTAACAAATTAAACAATGGCATCCAAACCTTTCTCCTGCCTTTGAGCTATTCCTTTTCTGCCACTGTCACTCGGTCCATTCTTCTGCTCCCCCAACATAATAATTCCCTGAGTCTCTTCTCACTCTGCACTAGTACCCTGGGCAACCTCATCAGGTCCTGGCTCTGCCACTTTCCAGCTCTGAGGCCCTGAGCATGCTGATGAGCCTCTTCGAGCCCAATGTCCTCAACTGTGAACTTTCATTGTAAACAGAAAGTTTCCTATCTTTAGACCTTCATTTCTAACAGCTACATCCACCTGCATCTTCGACAATCACTTCAAATTCAACAAAAATTCTTCCATTCTGCCCTAAAGCAAGTACTTCTGGTTCCACAATTTTATTATGGGTACCACCAGGCTCCTCCCTCGTGCCAAAACACAAAATCGAATGGCATCTCTCCAACTTGTTCCTTCCCTCCTGCCTCCAATCAGCAGGGCTTCTCCAGAGAGGGCATGTGGCGCAGTAAGTTCAAAGCAGGGCTCTGGAGCCAGGAGGCTGGGCTGGAAAGCAGGCTCTACGAATCGCTCTGTGACCTCGGCGAAGTCTCTCCCCTGTCCGTGACCCAGCTTCTTCATTTATAAAATGTCAGTAAATGAGTCAATTCATGTCGAGTACTTAGAATAGCACTTGGCACATAATAATAAAGGTCTTGCTTCTTACTACCTCTGCCTCAGTTTCTCTCAACCCCGGTTATACATTAGAATCCAATGCCCTGGTTGTATCCCAGATGAAGTAAGTCAGAATCTCCGGGTTGAGACCCAAGGCTCAGGTGTGTGTGTGTGTGTGTGTGTGTGTACTCACATACGTGTGCATGCCTGTTTAAAGTTCCTTGTGTGATACCAGTGTGTAACCAAGATTGAAAACCACAGCTTATAAATGTAGATCTCTCCACGCCTCTCACTAGAACCATAGTGCCTACCCAGTCCCGTGGTTCTCAGGGCCTGGAACACAGATGCCTGGGGCCCACCCCAGAGATTATGGTCTAACTGGGATGAAGTGCAAACTAGCCACTGGGACATTTTAAAGTTCTCCAGGTGGTTCCGATGTGTGGCCACGCTTCGAATCACGATCTCCTTCTCTGCCCACTTCAATTTGCCCATGTCACCGCCAGGTTAATCTACAAGGATGGTGGCAGTCCTATCATTCCCCACATGCGAAAAATACATAATTATTCCTTATTTCCTATTAAGTTAAACATAAACTTCTCTTCCCGTAACAGCAGGTAGCTTTGAATCAGCTATCTTATCACTCCTCCATCCACAGCTTCATTCAAACTGGGCAACTAGCCACTAACCACCCATCCACATTCTTCTACACCTCCATCCGTCCCTTAACCTCTATCAACCGTGCACGGTGAGACCCTACCCTTCCTTCAACAACACCTCCTCCCCCTCCAAGCATCTCCTGATTCCCCTGTCCAAGAGCAGAGCGGCAGTGTGTTCATCCCCACGTTCCCTGCAGTCCCCAGCACACTCTCAGAGGTAGAAGAGGCATTCAGAAAGTTTTCAGTTGTGTGGCTGCCATATCCTCTCTAGGTTGCCTTGGCGACAACATCCAACTTGAGTGCTCATTTACACCCACTGCCAAAATCAGTCGAGGGTGCCACAACTGCCAGGCCGTGACCGAGGTTAGTGGTGGTTCCTGCAGAGAGCTTAGCAGGTGAAGAACAAATGCAGTTTACTTGCCTAATGTCAGCGATCAGTTCCCTTCCTTTTGAATAAGGGAACTGATACATTTTAAAACTCTGCTTCCAAAAAACTAAGCTAAATACAAAAAAGTCACTCAAATAACCCAACACCATACTGACAAAAGGACAGAAGATTCAACTGGAGGAAGCGTTACCACAGTGAACGGCGGTGAAAGGGCTTTACAAGCACCCAGCAAAGCCCCGCACAGAGTAGGTGTGGAAACGCAGTGGAATTAAAGTCAATATAAGGTGAAAAAGAGTCCTTCCTCTCTCTTTCTCCTCATACGATATTTTAAAAGGCAAATCCAAAGTTGGTTACCCAGAAACACTATTTAGTTTGCACTTCAAGAGTCCACCCCATCCCTTTTGTAAAGATACTCATCTGAAGGAGAATGTCTCCCTGACACACGCACATCCTTGTAAGAACGGACTCTCGAAAGCCACCCAAGATGTGAAACCAGTGCAGGAAAATCTGGTGTGATGCTGAGTGACTCCTCTAAACGTATGAGCAATGATCCATCTAAAAGTCTGCCTAAAAGCAAGATAATCTAAAGGGATCCTTAGAATGTATGACAGGGGTGCAGGGAAGAGGAGAAGGAGGAAGGGGAAGTGGAGGAAAGGAGGGAGCGGAGGGGAAATGTGAGCTGATTATAAAGTCAGAGGGAGAGAAACTTCCAAGGTCAGCCTGTTCTGGGGTCAAAAACTTGGGAAGCTGACACAGAAATTGGGCTGTCCCAAAGGATGATCTGAAAATATCATTGGACCATCTGGACTGGCCTGAAAGGGAGGACACCAAATTTTCATTGTCCATCCCACCCTTTAAGCTGCTTTGGGAATTGGAATGGTTTTTCCTGATGAAATCAGAGTCCCAAGGAGTGTTCTGCTGGGAACACAGAAATGGGAACCACAGAGTAAGAGCCCAATGCCTTCTACAAGCAAAGCCATCTTATTTTTAAATGGTTTTTAGGTCCAGGTCAACTGGTTCCCCAAATCTATGCTTAATTCATTTCTAAAACTTCCCTTTCAAAAATGAATAACCACGCCTAGTTAGCTCTGTTACCCTAATTAATTAGAGGCCCTAGATAGAAAAAGATAATGATTAATTTAGGCTGAAGGTGCCTATTTGGGAAGCAGCTTATCAGCAAATGTGACAGATCCACAGACTTCAGTAAGAGCGGCTCCCACAGAAGGTTCAGAGCTGCCAGGAGGAAAGGGACTTGAAAGAAGTAACGAAAAGCAGAGTCTCCGGCGATGGAGCACCTTGTGTCCCACTCTGGAATGGCTTATAGTACTCAGAACGTGCATCTTGGAGAGAAGGCTATAAGGTTTTGTTTTATTAGTGTTGATAGGAAAGATCAGAAAAATAAGTTTACAATAAAAATGTACAAAGCAGCTGCAAGGGTAAACCAAGAACTCTTAGTAATGAAGAACACATGAATGTGTGTATATACATGTTTTCACACTACTTGAATGGAGATGATTCCGTTAGCTGTAGATTAAACAATCTGCCCAATTTTTAACCAGAGTAGCCAAAGAGTGCAGGTGGGCAGCAGACCAAGACTGGTGTCAGACCCAGGTTTCTGGTCAAACAAACCTTCCATCGCAAAGCTCATCCTTTCCTCCTTCCTTCTCCTTTCTCAGTCAAGAAAACTAAGACCCAAGGTGGGGCCTGACTTCCTCAAAGACCCAAAGGTGGCTGCCAGTCTGAGAACACTCATCAGGACCTTCAGGCTCTCAGGTCGGCATTCTCTCCCCAAACCACGAGGCCTCTTTTTGCTTGTATCACCACCCCAATCCCACCTCACCCCAACAATGAGTCTTCCAGATGGGAGACAGAAGGGCACGATGTATCTTCTTTCCTGCCATGCATTTCAGGAGTGGACCTGGGCCGCGCAGGGCCCTGGGCCACAGCAGCAACACTGCGAGTGCTCAGTGCGTCCCAGGGCATTCTACTTCCAGACTGGAGCTCTTCCTGGTGTTCTGGGACGTGTAATAAAATGATCCAGAATAACAGAGTACACACTTTTAAAAAAAGCTCTAGACACACACTTTTATTATTAAATATGGATTGGTGGACTTTCCAGCCCTCGGGCCATAATGGTGTAATGTCATTCATTCTGCTCCAGTCTCCTATTTTCAGGTTCATTTTTCACCTTCAACGTTCCTTGCCCCCTTCTTATTTGTTCCTTGGTGTATTTATTGGATAGCTCTTTTGTTTCCTATTTCTGGGATTAACAACATGGGATCTAGCCCTTTGCAATGGAAGAAAACACTCCAGAAGTGACCTAATAGACGGAGCACACTAGAGGTTTGGAGGAAACTTGAGAGCAAAGGT
>PVJD01001151.1:29550-299453 GCA_004026545.1 Mormoops blainvillei
GCTGGCGTGATCAGTGGATTGAGCGCTGCACTGTGAAGCAAGGGGTCGCCGGTTCAGTTCCCAGTCAGAGCACATGCGTGGGGTATGGGCCGGGTCCTCAGTAGGGGGTTTGTGAGTGGCAACCACACACTGATGTTTCTCTCCCTTTCTCCCTCTTTTCCCCTCTCTCTAAAAACAAATAAAATCCTAAAAAAAAAAAAAAGTTTTAGTGATGGTGGCAAAGGATGAGCTTGGTGGGGGGCGGGGAGAGGGGTTGTCCAGAAAATAAAACCACAGACAACTGGAAGGGATTGGCTGCTTGTTCCAAGGGACGCTACTGAGAAGAAAAGAACAGGGAAATGCCCAGTTAATTCTGCTGGAGTGGGAACAGGCACTGGCCCCATGCAGCGTAACGAAGTCCCCTTGACTGCAGCAGGGTAGGAGCTCAGGCAAGTAAACCAACTCCGCTGAAGGGATTTGAGGGTCTGGAGGAGAAAATGGCCTCTACTAGGTTTCTCTTCCATTCAGTGGGGTCAAACAATGGTTTCGGATTATCAGCCCTGCTCCAGCCCTGGGCTATGTAAGGAGAATCAGACTGTAGTCCCTGACCTCATGACCCCTTAGTCCAGTGTGGGAGCACCCAGATGAACCTGCCACCACGACCCAGTGGGGTAGACGCCCACACTCTTTAGCACTTTGCTCAGACCCTGGGTAGGCCACCTAGTGATCTTGTTTTTATCTGTCTTCCCTTGTAGAATGTCTGCTCTATTCACCACTCTGTCACCAGCACATAAAACAGTGTCTGCCCGAGTTCTGTGCTCTATAAATATTTGTGGAATGAGTAAATGAATACCAACCAGTAATCTAAAGTCAGAACTGAATAAGTAACGTGGCAGAAAACAAGAAGGGGTCATCCTGTCTTCATGTTCACACAGGACTGACAAGAATGGAGACTGGGCAGGCTACGTTTGCCATCTGCCAAGCCCCAAAACCAAGTGCAAGAAATGCAGAGCCAGACAGATAGATCTGGGCTGAACACTAAGTTGGCTAATTGCAAAGACTATCTTTCTCATCCATGACCACCAAACGTATTCTGCTTCCTAACACCTCAGTATTTTGCTTTATATATGTGGAGTATTCACCCATATAAAGGTACTTTGGAAAAAAGTCTTCAAGTAGTGTCACTTAGCACACAGGGTGTTGGGGGAAGAAAAATAACAAAACACTACTGAGAAATATGAAAGCCAGGCTGGCACGCTAGTGAAGGTAGCAAATGGGGGCCACTGAGGTCATTAGTGCCCCTACCTGAGTTTAGATCTAAGACAGAGTCCAAGAGCACAGAGGAGGTGGCTTTAAATGAGTTAACTTTCTTTCATTGTAGGGTTCCTACTTTTTCTTTTTTTACCTCCTGTTTCTTTCCCCAAGCCCGAATTCCAGTTACCAGGTTAATACAGTGTTTCACCTGTGAAATGTAAGGCTCCAATGTCACTATATGGGGAGTATTGAATGCATACACATTAACACTGACTCTAGTTCTGTTGCTTAGAAACCGCAGAAGGAAAGAGTTTTCCATCCTCTTCATTTATAAAACAACCACTTTGTCTATGGGAGAACAAATGCAATCTCTCAAGTCCCCTTGCGTCTTGTTCTCATTTTTAAAGGAGCAGAGAAAGATGATGGAGAGTAGCTGAAAGTATATGCTAGCTCCATTTTTTTTACATGCCCTTGAAAATAAGAAGGAAAACGTGGTTTTAGTAACCCACTGCTCTAGCGTTTGTTAATCTTTCAAGTTGAAGATTCTCCCCAAGGCTCCCTTCCTTCAAGCGAAAATGAAAAATGCCCCATAAAAATTACTCTTTGACTTTAAAAGATTATTCTGAGCAGCAAAAACTAATTTAGGGTATGCTTGTATTCAATGTCGGTTTACCTCCCAGGTCTCTGTTCTGTTCTGCACTGCCCCAAGGCCTGAACATGTACGTATGCACAAATATGCGTGTGCATGCCCACGCACATGCACACACACACACACAGTCCCAAAGGTTGGCACAATTTATTGTTGGCTGTGAAAAACAGTATCTAAAAAAAATTTTTTTTAATTAAGAAATTATAAAAAAAAAACAAACAGTATCTAAAATTAGGGCTAGGGGAGAAGAAACTTAAACAAATACTGACAAAAGAAAATAAACAGAAGAATATCCTTGTTTTAAAGAGAGAGAAAAACAGGTCGCTAACTTTTTTGATTACAGTATAAAGAGGAAGCTTAGAAAGCAATGAAGCCACATATGTGAAAGGCAAGGTCACCACTGAATTTGTACATTTAACCCAGAGGCAAATTCTACTGACATGAAATACTGAAATAAATTTTTGAAATATCTCCTTTTAATGCTTGGCCTACCTCATTTACTAAAGGGTTTAAAAATATGTTTACCTTTACAGCTTGTTATACAGTAGAATCTTTCTGCAAAATGACAAAATTGACTGCCTTACTAGCTTTTCAGCACATATAATTGATTTTTAATTTACTATCTTTCTGATAGGACTTAACAATAAACTCCAGTCTATCACACTACTGACTTCTTTAAACAACGATTAGATTCAAAGGTTGATGGGAGCCAATCAGAGGAAAAACAGTTTAGTTCCATTAACACTTGAAACATTAGGCAAATTTAACCTGAATGTACATTTCCCTTTTGTAATATTAAAGATTGGTTTTTACCATGGACCACGATAAAAATAACATGAGTGAGTAATATGTATAATAAGTCAACATCTATATTTCTCTTATTTTTCCTAATGTCATATCTAAGAATTAAATTGTTCATATGAAAGAGTACTGATTTGGTTTGAAATTAGAGGAAGAGAAATCAGTAGAGAGAAAAATCTACTTCGATTCAATTTAAAATTACTAAGTACCTATTATGTGTTGCCTGAAATCCGGCATGTTTATACTTTGGGTTCCAAGTGAACTGTATAAATTTTCAGACTACGGTTTCATTAGAAAGTGGAATATCACTGTTACAATTCAATTTGCATAAATTTACAATTACATAAAATGATGTAGGTACATGAACATAGACCCAAAGAAAGCATGAAGCCAGAAAACTGTGAGAACCAATGTTCTAACAATAGTAAAATTCACATAAATTTTACAAAAGATGAAAATGAATGAATTCATATTAGATCACCTACTGGATTCTCCTGTCATCAACACTTCCTGAATGACTATATAAAATGCTCAACTCTGGAAATCTGACCATTCCTAAAATAAATACCGTATAATTAAGCCATCCCCTATATCGAAGACATAAAATTTAAAACTAAACACCAAAGTATTGGACGTCTTGGAACTCATATGACACCGCTGTAGCCCTGGGAGGCTCTCTTCCGGTCACTATCCCGCTCCCTGCTCTCACCTCCACAGCCTCCTGCTGTGGCAGAACCTGAGCTGTGGTCTTGCTGTGGATTCCGTTTTCTACAGCTGCCACACAAACAGTAAATAAAATTCATTGTATTTTTGCCCACTAAGCAGCTCTGTCTTCTGACACATCCAAATGCCTGGCCTGAAAAGAGTGAACAATGAAAACAATGTATTCTCCGGCAGACATTCCAAAACGGGCACAACAAAGGCATCTGAAGACCCTGCTGGGGGAAGACATCATGCAAACAGCTGTGTGAATTCAGTCTAAGTAATTCCTTGACCAGCCACACAGGTTCATTGGATTACAAATATTCAGAAAATTAGTTTGCGGTGCCATGTCAATTTTGAAAGAAGGATTTTCATTTATATTTATGATAAACTGAGCTTTAAATTGAAGGACGGTTTAGATGTATTAAAATTCATGAATTTGAAAATCCATGTACATGACCAATTAAGGTTTATCTCCACCATGGATTAATCTTTGGGTAAAATTTTCAGAGGTTATTTGTATCTACACTGTTCACCTCAATGTATTACATCAAAACTGGTATAACGTATTTTAAGGCAAGCACATTTCAAGATAAAAGTTACAGTGACCCAAGATGAAAGAGAAACACTGCAGGAACGCCGTAAGCAATAAAACCTTTCCCTTATGGAACACCTGGGCTTTTTTTTTAATCCTTACCCGAGGATATATTTTTATTGATTTTAGAGAGCGAGGATGCGGGAGAGAGAGAGAAACATCGATTGGTTCCTTCCTGCGCACATCCCAACTGGGGATGAAACCCATAAACCAGTTATGTTCCCTGACCAGGAATCAAACCTGCAACCTTTTGGTGCACAGACCAATGCTCCAAGCAACTGAGCCACCCGGCCAGAGCAACACCTGAACTTCTGCTGAAAGCTAACTCAACATGAAAAAAATTTCCATGAAAAACACAGCCAAATGGATGGGGAGCAAAGGGTGAAATGCACTGCTCAGTGGAGCACCCAATCTTACAACCTTGTAAGTCAGGCCAAACTCCACATGGAAAATGCAGGCCCTGAATTTTAAGAAGAATTCAATTAGCATCCCCAGTATTTCCATAATCAACAGCTGAATGCTAATTAAGAGCACAGCATCAAGCAGCAATGGAATCCCAGTGCAATAAGCAAGAACACAACAGCAGCAAATGCTACCTTCAGCTTGCATGCATAAATAAACAGAATTAATAACTATCTGAGCATGGAAGGGTGACTTAATCCGTTTCAATTAGGTGCAGTTCAGCCCGGGGCCTTTGTGTTATATTTAAATGTGTTCATTGTGTTTAATTAAAAATCTAATAATCTAGGGTTTCAGCTTTTTAAAAAAAGTTCTGATCTGTATTTTCGTCTTTCTCTTCATAAGTTCTAGTGCTTTGTATGGCTTCCTGAAAATGAAGAATATTTTTAGCATAATGTGAGTGAAACTGGTTAACTATCAATATGACTCTCACATGTAGCAGCCAGAATTCACTTTGGCTCCTTCCTGGCTCACACTGTAATATTTAATAAGCTTCATGAACTGACCTAGCATTTCTTCAAAAACGCTTCTCTGATCTGACCCGGTTTATTTAGCATGAAAGACTTTGCCATGAGCTAGCTACCAGGGTTTTTCTCAGTCACTCCACTAAAGCAGAGTTCAGGAGTCACTATCTGGCCTAGGATTTGACAGAAATTGGCACAAATCTGCCTTATCTCAACAAGATTTAAAGTGTCTTGGCCCCAAAGCAACTTCAAAAAGAAGTATCCTATCTATACACACAGTCATAGGAGTTACTGAGAGAATGTGTGAAACGAAAGGCCTCCCATTGTGTCATTTTGAGGCTTAGGATCTCAAGAATTAGTGACTCTCTGAAAGATCTAAGAAGGGTCAGTGACAGTATTATTAACAACTTGGGAACTTTTCCCAAAAGTAAAACTTTTAAGGTCAGCTTTGGATGTACGTATAAGTTTTCCTATTTCATGCTGATGCATATTATTAACTATTACAAGTTTTAAAATGCTGGATTGAGGAGTCTTAATTACAGTGAACAAACTTTAAAAACAATAGTCTTGGCCCTGGCTGGTGTGGTGCAGTGGATTGAGTGCCGGTCTGCAAACCAGAAGGTCACTGATTGGATTCCAGGTCGGGGCACATGCCCGGGTTGTGTGGGCCAGGTCCTCGGTTGGGGGCACGTGAGAGGCAACTGATCAATGTTTCTCTCACACAAAAATGTTTCTTTCCCTCCCTTCCCCCCCCCTAAAAATAAATAAATAAATAAATAACATATTTACAAAAATAAACTTGAAAACAATAATCTTGAACGAAGAGCTGCCTCTGTTCCCCAAAGCCCTCACAGGTATATACATTATTCTCTCCCAGACATGATTCCCAACATGAACACATTCTCACTTTTCATAATTTTACAAACTAGGAGGGCAATCAACTCAGAAATAAAGGCCAAGAAACAAGAGCTGGTGACTGACGACACAAAGCCAGCACGAGGAGCAAAGGGTTAAGTGCCAATAGATGACGTGAAGAGGAGCTGCAGTTCAGGGAGGGGCAGTCACTGCGGGGTGGGGACAAGTGTGCTAAGCCTTGGAAAAGTTAGGGCCTGGACTAGCAAGGGAGGGATCAGCCCCTTTCCAGACAGTGGACCTGCCAGAGCTGGAAGCACACGGGCTGCCCTGCCCCTCTGCAGCCAAGCCGAGGATTCACACATCAGGTGCTCGCTCCCCGCCAGCCCTCCCACACAGTGTTCAATTCAGATGGTGCAAGGGCACATCGGCGTTGCTGCGGCTAGATCAAACTCATACACTGGAGATAATAATTTTAAAAATAACCAAAATTTCCAACTGAGGGAAAAAAAGGAGGGAGGAAAGTCCATAACCTTATTTTAGTTGGGTTACATTTCTTTTGCTTATTGCAATGATTCCTGGATGAGAAGATGGTAAATTCAACAGCAGGAGGCCACACGCACACAGTAGGTGTTTTCTCACATCCGCAACCAGGCTAAGGTCAGGAGTCCTGTTGGTTCATATGCCCTGCTGCCACATGAGAGTTCTCAAAGATCTGATCTGGCTACCTTCATCAAAAGCTTCTTTCAAGTCTCTCACAGCAGTCCCCAACCTTGCTGGCACCAGGGACTGGTTTTGTGGAAGACAATTTCATGGGGACCCCTGGTCTATCAAGTACTCATACTCAGTCACCCTCTCTCATTCATTTCTGACGTTTTAGAGAGTAAGGTTGAACTTCATATAAATAAGGCACCATGCAACCCCTCAGCCCTGCAGAGCTGGGTGACAGCCAGAACTCCTCGGAACGACCTCGGAACTCCCACAGAAACACTGCCCTGCACCATCGCCCTGTGCTCAGCCTGTGTCGCACTCTGGAGCCCTGTTTCACTTTTCAAAATGAAGCTGGGCTTTTTCCAACGTGTGAGACTCTCCCTTTGCCATCCCACTTTGCTAAAAGTCCTCAAGTAGCAGTGGTGGGGACACAGTCCACATTGTGCCCCACACAAGCACATGCTGCAGAAAAAGGAAGCCAGCTCTCTTTTAAGCAGGAAGAACTTTCTTTTAAGCTGGAATTTTAAAATTCTGAAGGGAATAAGAGGTCAAGGGGGGGAGTAAGGGAGAGGGGAGAGGTTCATGGCTAGTGAGGAGCTGGGGGGACATGTGCAAAAAGGGAGGGAATAGCAGGGTAGGACACGAAGGTGGAGAGGAGAGGCCGAAAGGGGAGGTGGGGAGAAGCTCAAGAACTGAGGGAGAGTGAGGACGAGAAGTCTGGGTCGTGGTATGTGTGTGCTGATAAGGACGTGCAGACCGGGTCACATTCTACACATTCATTCCACCCCTTTTATCTCCTAACGTCTTTCTTCTACAAAGACTTGTAGAATTTTAAATTTTTATCAATCATATCTCTTATCTTCCCACGTAAGTAGGTCTACAGTGAAAAACAACATCAAATGACTTTTCAAAACAAGCGAGTTTAACATCTTTACTTTAGTCTTAGTCTGAACAATCACAAATGTTTAAGATGTTTCCATCTCTTTCCTAATCACGTAAGGTTTTTAAACTTTTAACTTCAAACAGCAACAGCGACTTCCCGTAAGCCTGACAAAGCTAAGGGCCCTGAGGGCCTGCTATGACCCGGCCTTCAAGGGTTGGCTCCGTCTGACCCCGCCCCTCCCAGTCCGTCCGTGTCCTAGATATTCCCACCCCTCTCACCCCTTCTCTCAGCCATCCACGAACACACTTTCATGCTCTGCCTTCAGTACACACCCACCATCTCACCACTTCCCACCGCCACTGCTGCTGCCCTAACCATCCCTGGTCTCGGACCTGCACTCCCACAACAGCCCCCAAACCCACTCTCCACTCAGCGCAGTGCACCCCTGGTAGATCAAGCCACTCCTCTGCCCAGAATCTGCAGAGCAAATGGCAAGGTGCTGACCATGGGCCCACTGGTCACGTCTGATCTGCCCCTGCAGGGCCCTTCCCCTGCCACCCACCTCCAGGCTACGTGCTCCTACCAGGTTCTTGAATAGGTCAGGTATGCTTCTTTTTTTCCCCCATTAGGCCCACAATTTTGTTCCCCCTGATATCCAAAAGGCTCACCTCCTCACTTTTCTAGGGTCTCTGCTCAAGTTGCGCTAACCAGGCCTATCCTGAGCCCCTTACAAAAACAGCAAGCACCCCTCCCCAGCTCTGCTCCATCCTCCTGGCCCTCCTCTGTTCTCTGCCGCACACGTGGCACCGCCCAACACACACTGATTTACAGGTGGTCTCCCTCTTAAAACATAAGCCTTGTGAGGAGGGACCTTGTGTTTCTCTTGATGTGGCTCCTGGCACATAGTAAGCTCTCAATAAATATTGCTGAAAAAATGAAAGAGCAGGATCACAAAAGCAAATAAAATCTAAGCACTCTTTCTTAGCGTATTTTAAAATACATGTGAGGACCTTACAATCGGTAAGTCTCGGTGCCAGCCTTCATCTTCCTATCACTCAACCTGAAGGGCAAATATCAAACAGTGACACTTGTATTTGCAAAAGCACAAGAAATCTCTAAGTCTTTCCAGCAATTCCTTTCAAAAGTCACAAGATGGGGATGTGGCTTCATGAGAACTGTGCCAAGATAGGAATCCATGGGTTTGCCAATCTATTTGTGGGCACATTTCTATCTCCCCATCTTCTTTAATGGGTCACGATAACAGAATACATATCGAAGATCCAATATATATATCTGATCAAGTCTATGCTTCCTGCTTTTGACTAATGTCCTTCAGCAGGCTAGGGATCATGCCAGCATTCAAGATAAAAAAGTCACCAGCCCTACTCTAGATTATGCATCAACTGGTTTCAACATGTTTGTATTTTAAAATAGGGCGGTGTCAAACACTAGCTTGCATCAAAAACCAACCGACAGACCAACCAACACACCAACACTGGCTTTTTTGAGAGTTATCACTCACTCCTCTCTTTCCATGAAACCTGGGAAAATCTTTACCATTATCTATGCAACCTAAACTTCCCAAAATCAAGTCTTTCTGTGCACTCCTGAGGCTCACGGGCTCCTTCCCTGGCCTGATGGAAGCCAGGGCCAGTCTGGACGCATGACTGAGTCTCTGGAATGAGCTCCCCGCCCCCCACCCCACCCTCCCAGGAGCAGCAGGTCGCACAGTGAGAAGCAAACACCCGAAGGCCCCGCCCACAGGCACGCCCCTCCCAAGCTCACCACTTCGTCCTCGGTCCAGCACTTTTCGATCAGCTTGGGCACAGGCTTCTTCACCAGGCGCTGCAGGGCTTTGCCGGCATCGTACCCGCTTTCGTGTAGCTGAAACGACAACAACTTCAGTTAGTTAGGTGCACCAAGTAACAGACTGGAGGCAAATCAATAAAAGGAGGCCCTACATTTATTCTAATAAAAGGCCTGTTAACTGGGCACACAGACTCACAATCATTTTGGTCAGCATGATAATTTGTTCTTATCCAACTACCCTCCCAGTTCCAGCTGTTCGGAGAGGGGAGACATGTAAGGCAGAGAACATCCTGGTAATAATAGGAACAGATTAACAACAACAATAACAAGCATTTACTGAGCAGCTGGCCTGGCACAGTGTTAAGCACATTCCAAGCACTCATTATTTTTCTTAATCCTGCAAGGAAGGTATTCTCTCATTTAATCTTCTAGGGTAGGAACTACTGTCACCCTATTTTACAAATGAAGACACTAAGACAAAGAAAGGTCATGTAAAGGCGCTCGCCACACTAAACCAGTGGGCAACGGAGCCACAACTCAGACTCGGCCGGTGTAACCCCTACTCTGTCCCATGCTGCTCAAAGCAGCCTAACGACATACTAGATTATGCTCCTTCCCTTCAGCCTTTCTTAAGTCTTTCATCTGTAGTAATCACACAAAAAATTTCAAGTACCTAAAATGTGAGGTTTGTTTTTTTTTTAAAGAAACATAATTCTGTCATAGCACACTAGCATTTCAGTACATATAAACGACATTGCTAGCTTATCAACACGTTCTAATGAACTCTTCTCACTCCACATCCTTTTCAACTCCAGGCAGTGCCTGGCAACACTGACCCCACCACCTCTCCAACCGCCCCCCCCACCAGTCTGGCAAAGGCATTCCTGCTTGGTTCCTGTGACCCCACCCATTCCTAGTCCCCAGTCTCAACTTGCAGACAATGGCGAGAAGTAGCAGGCAGAAAGGTCCTCGTGCTCAATCTACCTCCCCACACGGTGGCTGGCCCTCCAAAATCCTCACTGGGAACCTGCCTTTCCCTCGCAGAGCTATTTCTCTGATGCTAGAGTCTATTTGGGCTAAGACTTATATCTCCGATACCTAACACAGTCTACAGCATAAGGTGATCCAATGGAAGAAATATCTGTTAAGAAAATTTAATTAGTGTCCCTAGGCAGCCTCAGCCCAAATCTAAATCTCCATTTCTTTGGATTGCTTTCTGCCTCTTGTTGACTGAGTGCCTGTTGTGTTCCAGGTGTTCTACCAGGCCCTGGGGACACAGGTGTAAGCAAGACAAGCAGAGGCCTCCCTGACCTTGTGGAGTGGACATTCTGACCTTTTCAGCTGTGCTTCAACGCCTTATTTGAACAGGTCACCCGTGTTTGCTGCCGACACTCAGCACAACTATGGCGCACCTTATCAGTCACAGGGCTCGCCCTAGAAGAATCACAGGTTGGTGGGGACATGTTATGGGGACACAACACACAAAAGGTGACGAGGTCGAGTAGGTGGGAGCAATGGCTGCCACCAGGGTGTGACAAGGGCTGCGGACTTACAGGAGGAGAAGGTCCTGTGTCTCTTCTCTTTAACAGAAGAGTCATAAGAAGGATGTACGACTGCTTTCCTGGCAACTGCTGTAGCACCAGGGCAAGGCGTACAGTAAGCCTGCGACACATATTTGTTGAAATGAATTATTTGACACAAACACAGTAGGTGTCTCTTCTAACTAGGAAACTGCTATTAGAAGGGATATCACAAATACCTATTTTCATTGCTCATTCATCAAAACATTGTATTATAAATTAAAACGTCCTGAGTATTCTCAGTTTAGAGGGCCCCAATTTATTTTAAATTCAGACTGTCCAAGGGAGTCAAGGCTATATGTTAATTATAAGAATAAGTCTTAAAACAAGACAAAGCTGCCAGCACTGATGAATGCTGGATCTTGCTTTGGTGATGACAGAGTGAGGAGGAGTAGGGGTGCAATGCTAGACATTTACTTATGTATTTTTATGACATTTAGCATTAGACTATTTAAAAAATAAAATAATATACTGTAAATACTATACTAAATAAGCAAACTAAATACTAAAAGTGCTATGATTTGCAAATGCTTGAAAACCGTCTAATCTAGTTTTCTTGCAGAAGTATAAAATATAAAAATAAAGTTAGGTATTCATACTTTGCCTAATATCCAGAACAAGCAGATAGATATTTGCCAAATTCTGTAATATAATGAGGATCTATAATGAGAGCTTAACAATATTGATTGGAACTGAATAAAAGGAAATATTGCATGCCTTTTTAATTTTTAAAAAAGCACATATTTTACTGATAATTTGAAATCAACTCAAGTTGGTAAAATAATAAATTCCTAATGAAAAGCTCATGGCAACCCTGGCTGAGTGGTTCAATTGGGTGGAGTGTCGTCCTGTGCACCAAAAAGTTGAGAGTTCGATCCTCAGGTGGGGTTTGTATGAGAGGCAACTTATCTCTCACATTGATGTCTCTCTCTCTCTAATCAATAAATATATCCTGGGGTGAGGATTAAAATATAAAAATATTAAAATCTCATGGCAAACTAACAACATTTTACCAAAGGCAATTATAGCATATGGAGTAATTACAAGAAGGGATGAGAAACAATGGACTTTGGAGCCAGAATAATGATGCAAATTTAGCTCCACTGCTTACTTAGGTGTGTGAGCTTGGCAAGTTACTTGTCCTCTTTGGGCCCCAATTTTGTCACCTTTAAAAATGAGTATAATAACACCTAGCTAATCTTATGGCTACTGGGAGGATAACATTATAGAAAATATATATAAATTGCTTAGGACTGTACCTGGTACATAGCATGCTAAGTGAGTGTTAGCCATGTATTTTTTAAAGGAAAAGAAAAAAAAACAAAACAGGAAGCAACCTCTACTCAATTTTCATCAATTTTCTAGATTTAGAGAGTAGACTTTTCAGCCATGGAAAAAGAATTGTTAAATTATATACAAAAACCACTTATGTTTCACATAATTACTCATGTTAATAATTTATGAAATTTGATTAAAACTCTGATTCAGTACACATAAAAATTTAAATGTTTAAATCTTATATGGCTGGTAACAGGAAATCACTCATAAGAATGTAAAGCCCATTCCAAAAGTAAACAAGTGATTGAAGTTAAATCAAATGTCATAACTCCCTATGACATTCCTGCCTTTTAGTGACCCAAAAAGAGCTTTAAGTGATAGCTGGAAGAAAGGTTTTGAAGAACTTGCGTAACTTGTGTTTCTGTTTGTCTGGTTTACCAGAGGGGCTGACTACTGCTGGCATGGTGCCCTTCAGTTAAAATTTCTAGTGAGGTGCTCTTTAGAAAAAGAGGCATTTTCCCCTAAACATAGCTCAGCACTCACGCTTTCTTTACAAATCTTGATTTGAGATCACACTTTCCCCCTTGAAGAAGCTGTTGCAATTTCTGTGGTAACCTGAGCTTCCTTCCGGTACTCTGTTCTCCACATAACTCGCCCCTGCCCCCACTTTCATTTGATCTACTGTCTGGCTGTGTTCCTATTCCTGAAAATGTTATATTCCATAACATAAACCCAATAAATATTTGGAGTGTCTACCTCTCCCGCCCCTACACAAAGACAGATTTGAAAAGTAAAAACATGTTGGATTATTCACCAACAGTAATGAGATCTTTATGGAACGAACAAGGGCAGGATATTACTATGTCGTAAGCGCTCATTCAGACAGGCCAGCAAGAAAGCTCGGTCAAGGGACTGTTGCGGTGCGCCCTCTTCCTAGGAAACCAAAAGGAACCTTTTCTAAACAGTCACCTTCTTAATGTTATAAACATTTATTTCCACTTTTCAAGAATCCTGAGATAATTCCGAGAGCTTTACGTCTTTAAAGAAATACTTTATATTTTATTAAAGATGTACTTTTAACATACTACAAGTGTTATGGTCCATATAGTGTCACAAGAATGAAGATTATCTTTTGAGCACTTTGGGGAAATTACTGGATATCCCTCATTCCTTTCACAAATATTTATTGAGTGTTAAACTGTGCCAGATACTATAACAGGTCCTAGGGACAGACACAGCTGTGAATAACACTGGTGATGAACAGTGAATATGCGCCACTGCGGATGGTGTAACTTGTGAGAATCAGAATCTGGTATGACACCTAACTAAACGTCACATCCAAACTCTAGGGTCCTAAAAGACTGGGTTTCTCTATCGTCTTTGCTTGACATATCACGCACAAGTAAGCCCTTCTTGAAAGGGGTTTGTTTTCCAGATGATTTTGTTTCTAAATGATTTGTTATGAAGATTTTGTTTCTTCTGACTGGGGCCAGAATAATGTTTGAGGAATAGCTAAACCAGATAGTTCAACTGTATTCTTCATGTAAATTAGAGTTGCTAAGTTTACCTAAATACCAGCTACTTCAAATCTGTAAAAATTGTCATTAAAAACATTTCCGCCCTGACTGGTCTGGCTCAATGCGCTGGGCATCATCCTGCCAACAGAAAGGCTGCTGGTTCCATCCCCCAGTTAGGGCACGTGCCCAGGTTTGGGTCAGATCCCCTTCTGGGGATGTGGGAGAGGTAACCAACTGATGCTTCTCTCAAACATCCATGTGTCTCTCCCTCTCTTTCTCCCTCCCCTCCCCCTCTCTAAAAATAAATAAAATCTTTTTAAAAAATTTCCCTCTAATATAGCATCTAACCCTGAATAATTAGAATAATTTCATCTCATGAAAAACATTACCTGGTTTTCAAATGTTAAATAACCAATCACAACCACACAGATACAGCTATACAGTCAGGAAGTTTAGTTCAGGCTTCCCAACTTGCTAAGGTAAAAGGTCCTTTAATATGGATAAGATTTTCTACCACTTCCCTGGAGAAAATGGTTCAAAGACACTGTAATGAAGAAGAGGGTGGGGGGCGGGGAGGGAAGAATTCTCAAATGCTTTACAGCTTCACTTTATATCCTTGAAAAGGCAATTAAAACAAGATAAATAAGCCTGTCTGTCCATCTTGCAGCCGAGCCAGGCTGGTGCAATCTGGGATAAAATGCAATTTTAATGTGGAGCATAGGGGTCTGTACCATTCTGGAGCCACCAGGAAAAGATCACTGTAAAAAGCAGGAACCCAGACACTGCGTCTCGACTCAATCAGCTTCCAATTTTCCCAAGCTGTTGGTGGGAGAAGCACTAAGCTTACGCCATCCCAGTCACCCTGCGGGCCACTGAAACAGGATGTCCTCCGGCACAAACCACTGCTTTCCAATTCACCCGCACGGGAGTATTCACAAGTGTGGGGGTGTGTGCGTGTGCGTGTGTATCTAATTCAATGACCAGGGAAGCAGGGACGTGCTTGTCTGCTTCCGCATTACTGAGCTATAGGGCTGCTCTTCCACACGGATAAACTCCACCTTCTCCGAAAGCACGAGTCAAGGTCTGGGCAATCAGACACAAAATCGAAATGCTTCACCGGTCCACGAGTCTTTCGCATCACACCGTGGCACTGTCCTTGTCCTGCTGTTCTCCAGCAGTGTGTCGGCTGGCCCCCTGGGCTTCGTCCACACAGTCCCCAGGTGGTGTTCTTCCATCCGTGTTGGTTTGCTCGCTGTGAAAGAGCTAACAGGAGCTCTTCCCCTACCAGGGATCCAGCCCTACCCTGCCACACCTCTGGTGCCCACGTGATCCGGTGATGGATGCGTCAGACTCAGAGGCAGGCCACTTGCACTACCTTCTCTTTGCCTTCCACTCACTCAATGGAGAGTTGTTGATGCCTCCTTCTGCCAGATACCATGTTAGCAAAGAAGGGAGACATGAACTCACAAAGTGGACTTGGTAGGCAATTTTGTTGCTGAAACAAGTGCAGCTTCCGAGTAACAAACTCCTGGTTTGGTTCCACTGTAACAAATGCAACTACTACACTGAGTCATATAGAGCCAAAGACATTGCCATGCGTAACTGGACCCATTTAGCCAGTTACATGAAAAGATCTCAAGGACTCTGGGTGCTCAGCAGCCCCTTCTATGTAGGTTACCCAGAGCCAATCCCTTCTGTAGCCTACTGGACACAGTGCAGGGTCTGAGGCCTGAGACAAATTACCTGCTTTGTCACAAACCAGCTGAGCTGGGGGTTTCTTCTACTGAATGGGCCTAACACCACCATTCCTCAGCTGTGTCAAATGACAATGGAAAATATTAAATGAAGTACAATGTGACAAGAGACTCTGAAATGGGCTATAAACTGTACAGTAGTATCACCAGGGGGAGTAGCATTTTAGGTACCTGGTCCTTACCTAAAACTATTCAGGTGGCCAGTGGTTCAGTCAAGCTAACACTGCTGGGGACTACATACCCTCAATTGCCCCCGTTCAGCCTCTGACCTCACTGGGATCAACAGGAAGAAAGGATGATGCCACCAGAAGAAAACACATTGCTGTGTAATTGCCCAAGTTAAATCTGCTCCTCTCACTGTGCCTGACAAACCATTCCCTGCTTATTACTTTCTATAATTTAATATATATAAGTGCTTTACTGGCAAGCTTCTCGAAAGAATAAATAATACTTAACGACTGCCTACAGTTTAATTAACTCATGATTGAACTTCTCATGGATTGCTATAAACATTAAATTATATCCTTCCTCAAAGCTACCATGATGGAAATCTTGTCTCAAGCTTTAACTCTTCTGCTTAAACAATTCTGAAATTTCAGCAAATCAGTATATTGGACAGAGAGGTGAGAGAATCAACTTTAATGCCTGGTTATAAAGAGTGTTATTTTATAGAGCATGGACGAGGTCTTAATTTAAATAAGATTGAAAATGTGCACATGCCCCAACACCTCATTTATATTACGGCAATCATTAAACGTCTCTGGGTCTTGGGTAGTCTTATTAGCATAAACTGCACATCACCGCAAGGTTTTAAGTTTCCACTCTGGCTTCTCATCTTAGCTGCCATTTTCTGTCTGTATGATGTTGCAAATAAGTCTTCCTTCTGGCACGGCTCAGCTGCCAGGCACCCACGCTATAATGAACCCATGAGTTACATCTCCCTGCTCTGACATCTCTGGTCTCACACATCAAAATATTGTTCTCCAATCGTAATTTATAACTTAATTTAAATGTCTCTTTTACTGTGACCTTTTTAGATCAAGTGGCATTGCATCTGGCAGTTTCTACTACACCAAAGCATCCTTTTAACAATTACAGCCATTACGACAACTGTGGAAAATGCCATTTGAGTTAGGCTGTAATCACACTAAATATTAAATAATTGCAGTCCATTAAGAAGAACATTAGATTTCAAGTATTTTATTCTGCAAAATATGCTATTTGTAAGAAAGTGCCAAAATAATTTAGAAAGAAAAAAAGTGGAATTTAGAAGAGATTTTGAAATTCTACATGTAGTTTTAATTATTTCAACCATTAATATAAATTGAGATGGTCTTGCCGAAATCTGTCCAAGACAAAACTGTAGAATTTTCTCATGATCCGTGATTCACAGGTGTCTATATAGTATTTTCATTCATACCTCCATCACTAATGACCTAGTACCAAGCTCAGAATATAATACATATATAAACATTAAAAAACTGTAAAACTAAGAGCCCAATGTTTATTTTTGTTTGGCCTCTATCACCCCAAATAATGCTATAAGCACTAGAGAGGCTGAATTTGGCTAAGTATTCTTATGGGAACACATTTTAGAGACAATGGCAAAGAAATTTAACTGCTGAGAACAAGGGTTGAAGGAAAGATCCAGTTAATTTTCAGAAGGAACACAGATGCTGAACCAACCCTTCCTCCAACACTTGCAGTAACTACAGTGTTCAGGAATTATGCCAGCCCCTGGAGTCACAACGGAGACAGGAGTGGGGGCCAAGTTTGTTGAGCATCAGATGCGCAGGAACGGTATTAGGTCTTTGTGTGATGTCATCATCCCTCACACCACTCTTTTGTGGCAAGAGCACTAAAATCAAGGAATCGAAACCAAAAGCTTCAGCATCTTACTCAAGGCCACCTTCCTAAGTAGCAGAAGAGAAGCGTCTAACTTAAATCCATGTTTTAGGAAGAAGCCTGAGACTTGGCCCTGGAGCAGCACCTGATGGCGATCTGGTGGCACTGACAGGCCCAGGCCTTCTCCAGCTTCAATGACACAGCAAGCACACGGTCTTTGCTTCGTTCATGGGTGAGCGTGTGTAGGCAGGAGGAGGGAACCAACAGCTCAGAGAAGAGGAAACACACACATAAAATAACAAAATAAACATGATCATAAAAATGCAGAGTGCCAATGAATGCTGACGGGGGTGACATTTACTCTGTCTTGAAAAACCAAGACGACTTCACAGAGCATATTTTAAAAACCAACAATCAGTACAATATGATTAAACTTGGCTATACGCAATGAAAGTAAAAAGGAAAGAAAAATTGAGATGAAAGAAGAAACACCGTTAAGTTGTTAAAGACAAGCAAGAGGCTAAAGTTAAAGGTGACAAAAACAGGGTTAGAATCCTGAATACGGTTTTTCAATGACTTATCACACTGAGACAAAAGAGAACTATTACAACAGTAAATGTAAGGAGACAGAAGACAGCAAAAAAGGAAAAACAAGACAACTCTACCCAAAGGTTTAAGAAGTAAAAGGGAAATTCAACCAAGACTAGAAAAGCTGACTGACAAACAGGAACCACATAATCTGACCAAGAGAAAATAAAGGGAAGGGAGAAACAGTGGAGATAAAAGGATGACAGACACCTTTGAAGATTTCTAGAAAGTGAAGTGAAAGCTGCTCTGAAACTATTGCAAAGAAATAAATTACCAGGGGTAGATGGAATACGGACAGAATTACCTCAAGCCACAGAGACCAAATCTGTCAAAATCCTAACAAGAATACGTCAACAAATATGAAAAACAAGACAGCGGCCTACAGACTTGGAAACGTTCATAATACACTCAACCTTCAAGAAGGCAGATGACAAGATGCACAGTAACTATACCATTATCCTGTCCTCAAGTTCAAATTATTATGTACACAAATGTATGACAGGCCATGCTTATTAATCTGTAGGTAATAACTTTATTTACCTCATAAAATTGTTATAAAGGTTACATGAATTCATTCATGAAAAGCACATAAGCTTCGGCCTAACATATAAGCACTGGATCAACAAATAAATTTTAATTTTATTATTGTTATTAATTTTATTGTTAATGACACCAGGCAGCTGACCAATAGTTGATACCTAATAAAAAGGAAATAACAGTAGTAAACTTAAGGTCCTGTGTCTAGTGCAAAATTCAGTCAATAAGCTGAGAACAAGAATAAAAATGGCTTAGTGAAGGCAAATATAAAAAGAAAAATAAACAAAACAAGGCAAAAACACAAGAAAATAAACGTGATGAGCTCAGACTACATTAAAAAGATGAGCTGTTAGGAAAACGGAGGCTAACTCCTTGCCACCTGGTAAAGGTGCCGCATTTCAAAAGACACACAGACAAAGCTCACCGGGGGAGAAATGAAATGGTTATGTATAAAAATAGCTGGTCCTACACCATGAATGAATCTCAAAAATATTACCTTCAGTTAAATAAGCCAGTCACAAAAGACTGGCTTATTTACAATTCCATTTATATGAAATGTTCAGAACAGGAAAATCCACAGAGATGGAAGATAGAATAGTGGTTGCCAGAAAGGGCGGGGGGCGGTGAGGAGTGACTACTGAGTACAAATTTCTTTTTGGAGTGATGAAAGTGTTCTAAAATTGATTGTGGTGATGTTTACACAAATGTGTGAATATACTAAAAGCTATTAATTTGTATATTTTAAAGGGGTGATATGTACAGTGTGTGAATTATATATCAATAAAACTATTATATAAAAATGAGATAAAATAAACAAATGGCTAAACAAACTTGAGAGTGGCTCACATGGAAAAGCAGAGCGGGGGCCACAATTGTGAAGAGCTGCTTCCGGAGCACAACGAATAAGAACTTACAGCAAAGACATCTCCGTTAAAATTATCAAAAATGAAATCACTACTGCAGTTAAGTAATGAAGGTGCCATCACCAGGGGTTGTTAATATAAATGGCTTTTTATCTCCCCATCTTCTCCTGCGACACTATCACGTTTAGAGGAAAAAACAGAAAGTGGCATAAAGTTCAACTTTAAGTCAAGCTATAGATTATCTAAAAAGAAACAAAATATTAAAGCATGAAGTTTAAAAGTCATCTTCATCCAAATGAAACAAAGATTAAAGCATGCATTTTGTGTTAAAAGTGTAACTACTGCCTGGGACTTTTCAAGAGAAGTAAATTTCTGAAGTTCTCAGCCCAAAAAGGGCCACACTGGTAAATTTCTAAACAAACAATTTTCACAACAAAAGTTTAAAATGTTTCTGACTGGTCCAAGTACAATAAATAAAAACTCAATTTATCTATTATTATGCTGATTATCAAAAGGTCTTGATTATATCAGGAAACTTCAACTGCATGGTCTCTTCTTTCATCTATGCTTCTGCTGTAATTAGTATATAACACACAGTAGACTCTCATACCCTGTTATAACATAAATAAAACAAGGTGTTTGTCAAGGTTGATTTATATAAGGTACTGTTCTAAAATTTACTGGATTTCCATAAAAAAATCATATAGCATATCAACTTTTCCCATTACTGTTCTCGACATCAAAACCCTGAGAAAAAACCCACCGTCCCACAACTATTTAATCAACAAATCAAAACCCCGAGAGAAAAACCACCATCCTATAACCATTTAATCATGACTGATCTGAATGGAAAAATAGTAAAAAGAGAAGAATGTAAGTAAAAGGTGCAGTGCAGAATGAATGTCAGAAGACTACTGATCATATTTTTAGACAAACTATAATAACAGGGCCTCCTGGCAGTGCCTTAATGGGAGTTGAAAAATGCCTGACATTCACTGAAGTCCTAAGCACTGCAAAGCTGATCCAGGGCCAGATGCTTTAGTGAAATCCATTTATGATAAACAAATTGAAATCTCCAACAAAAATTCTACAGACTTAGTATTTTAAAGTAAAGGAGAAGAAAATGAAAAATGATCCTTTAAATAGGCTTATCTGCAGACTCTGTTATGGCAACTTTATACCACCAAGTTCTGGGTGATCAAATGTGATTTTAACTTGTACCCGATTCATTCATTCATTCATTCATTCGTTCATTCATTCAACAATTATTTAATGCCTCTCTATCATATACCAGGCATTGAGTGATGACTCAGAAAACAAAGATGATTAATATTCAATGCTTAACAAATAGTGATATTTATAGACCAGAGATTTTAAAAACTAACTATTAAGCTATTGGAAGCCTTGAATCTTTTGTTGAAGATGTGGACATGCATAAGAAGCAAACAAATATATACTCTCTTTAATATGTACAAAGCTTAATCCAAATGTCTTAACAGCAATCCATATTTCGAGGAATAAAAGTGTCCAGAAAGAGGTGAAATCTTTGCTTCATGATTATAAATTTTATTTATACACATATATAAGTGAATATACACATATATTCAGTGTTTGTGATAGAAGGTAAACAGAAAAATGCAAGTTTCTGAGAAAGAGAAGTCATTGTAGTAGGAAGTTAGAAAACTGAGCACAAAGAATGGAATCTAGTATCAATTTAGTAAAAATAAGTCAGCATGATATTTTCTTAAAAAACTTAGTCTCAAGCTGTAGAGCTCTGCTACAGTTTCTAAGCATAAACACAAAAGTTTATTTTATAAAAGGCCAACTAAATGTAAGCACTTAACAGATGTCTGAGTTGTTCCCATTAGAACGAGAGGCCATCTATGTTGTACAGCATTATGTCCACAAAGCATGCATTTATGTCAGCTCTGAGTGGACAGAGGAGCCTAATAAAACCACGTATGAGAAACACGAACACGGAGCGGTATACACAGCAAAGTTTTTCTCTAAGATCTTCCAAAGGGAACACCATTGCTTTGTCATATTTTAACATAATATTACTTAACAACATAAAATTATAAACAAAATAATTTTGTATTTATAGGTGTTCACAATTTAAAATAGTAAAATATAATAAAACTTATCTTGGTTGACATACATTAAGGAGTATGCCCAATGGTCACTAAGAACACTCTCCTCTTTCAGTAAGAGAGGTCAGCACACTTATTACATTTTCCTAGTCTACATCTGTTCAAAACTTTCTTATGTAAATAAAAAGAAATACATTTTAACATGAATGAGCAAAGTACAAATGTGTACCTAACTATTGTGCAAGTTCACCACTAGACCAAAAGTAGTAAGTCACATGGCCATAAAAATATGATATTTATATATTAGCTACTTCTGTGTTTCCCAATGAGGGCTCTGCTGTTAAGAATGTATACATGTGGCTCAAATTTTATAGAACCTGAGAATCGCATGCATTAAATTAAAATGGACTAAACACTCCAAACAAAAGGTAGAGCTTGCCAGACTGGATAAAGAAGCAAGAAACAAAGAACTAGGGTACACAAAAAATGTACTTTAAATAAAAAGAAATAGCAATATTCATAATAAGAACCTGAAAGAAGATATATCGCACAGACAAATGAAAAAGCTAAAGTAGTTATACTAAAATCAGACAAAACTGGGTTCAAGACAGAGGGTATCAGTAGACACAGAAAAGATCACACCAGAAAGGTAAAAGGGCCAATACATGGAAAAAGATATATTATAAATGCCCAAACGCCTAATGATATATTTGCATATATGAAGCAAAAACTAACTGAATCAAAAAGGAGAAATAACCAAATCCACAATGTTAGTTGAAGATTTTAATGCCTCTCTCTCAGTAACTGACAACGCAACCAGATAAAAGAATTAGTAGGGCATAAAAGATCTAAGCAATAATATCAACCATTTTAAAGAAACAAAGAACAGTACACCTAATCATTGCAGACTATAAATTCATTACAAGTGCGCATGGAACATTCACCAAGACAAATCACATGCTGAGCGAAGAAACACGTTAACAGATTTCAAAAGACTGAAATCTTACCAGGTACTTTCTGACCACAAAAAAACTAAATTAGAAATCAATAACATGCAGAGAGAGAGAGAGAGAGAGAAAGAAGGAGGAGGAGGAGGAGGAGGTGGGGGGAGGAGAAGTAGAGAGGGAGGGAGGGAGGAGAAAAGAGGAAGAGGAACCTCAAGTCTCTGGTAATTAAGCAATTTAATTGTAAACAATCCTCAGGTAAAAGAAACCACATACAAAATTTTTTTATATTTCAACAGAATGATAATGAAATAAAAACAAATCAAAATTAGTAATAAAATCAGTTATCTAAGATCCCACTTTAGAAAGCTAGGGGGGAAATTATCAAATTAACCCAAAATAAACAGAAAAGAAATAATAAGATTGGCAATCAATGGAATAGAAAACAAATAAAGAAAAATCAATGAAACCAAATGCTATCTGAAAAGACCAATAATGCTGATAAACCTCCATTTAGATGAAGAGGAAACAAATTAGAAATATCAGGAGTGAAAGAAGGTCAGAATTATAGACACTATCAAAATTAAAAACGTAACACAGGAATAATTTAAATTTTTACCAATAAATTTGACAATCTAGATAAAATGGACAAAACGTTTAAAAGCCATGGGTCAACAGGTTACCAACTAACACATTAAGAACTGTAGAACCTGAACGGGCCTGTGTCTATTTATAATCTCACACTTCCCATAAAAAATATTCCCAGATGGTTTCACTGTGAATACTATCAAACATTTAAGGAAGAAAAAATATCAATCCTTTACAAACGCTTTATTTGGGAAATACTTCCCAAAGATATTATAAAGAAATATTATAGCTCAATATCCATTATAAACACAAATATAAGTTTTTAAACAAAATATTAGCAAATTGAATCCAATAAATAGTACATAATAACCAAGCAGGATTTATCCCAGGAATGCACTGTTGGTTTCATTTGAGATGAATCAATGTATTTCACTAAATTAACAAAATAAAATATAGGAAGGAAAAATAGCACCTGACAAAATTCAACACCCATTCATGATAAAAACTTCAACAAACGTAGACATAAAAGAGAACATTCTCAACTTGACTAAATGACAAAAAAAGAAAGAAAGAAGAACCCCTACATTGCACTTAGCAGTGAACGACATTGTTCTCGTCATAAGATGAGAAAGAAGGAAAAGAAGTTCACTCTCATTCTACTCAGTACTGTCCTGGAAGTCCAAGCGAGTACAATAAAGCACAAAAAAGAAAGAGGTAAAACTGTCTTTACTGGCAGATGACATGATCGTGTACACAGAAAATACGAAGGAACCAACTAGAAAGCTACTAGAAATTAGTAGGACCAAATAATACAGGTCAACACACAAAAATTGTATTTCTATCCTATCAGTGGACATTTAGAAAGTGATTTAAAAAAATAAAATTTTATTAACAACAGGACCTTCAAACAGTAATTACTTAGGATAAATGTAACAAAACGTCTAAGCTTGTAGACTGAAAACTATAAACTCTTACTAAAAAAATTAACTCTTTTTTAAAAATGCAGAGATATGTCATATTCATGGACTGGAAGATTCAATATCGTTAAGATGTCAATTCTTCACAAACTGATCTCCTGAGTCAATGCAATCTCAATCAAAATGCCATCAAGCCTTTTAAAATAGAAAACAGCAAGCTAATTCTAAAATTTATATGGAAATTCAAATGAACTAAAATAGCCCAAGAAATCTTAAAAAACAAGTACAAAAGAAGGAAATCTTACACTACCCTGAGTTTCTATAAAACTACAGTATTCAAAATACTAAGGTACTGATAAAATGATAGATATATCAGTGAAACAGAACAGAACCCAGAAAAAGACCCAAAATATACAGCAACTGATATTTAATAAAGATATCAAACAATTAAATGAGAAAAGTCTGTTTTCAACAAATGGTGCTCCAACAACTGCATCTGTGTGATAAAGAATGAACTTTCATCCCCTACCTCCTATCGTATACAAAATTAATTCAGAATTAATCACAGACTTACATGTAAGAACTAAACTTCAAGAAGAAAGCACAGATGGGAACCAACTGTATGGCAAAACGATACCTCGGACAACGGTTTGATCTCCAAAATATATAAAGAACTCATACGACTCCACACCAGGAAGACAAACCAATTAAAAAATGGGCAAAGGACAGGAACAGACACTTCTCTGAGGAGGACACACACAGGGCCCAAAGACATATGAAAGGATGCTCAGCATCACTAGCCATCAGAGAGATGCAAATTAAAACCACAATGAGATACTTCATACCAGACAGAATGGTCATCATAAACAAATCGACAAACAACAAGTGCTGGCAAGGTTGTGGAGAAAAGGGAACTCTAGTACACTGTTGGTGGGAATGCGGACTGGTGCAGCCAGTATGGAAAGCAGTTTGGAACTTCCTCAAAAAACTAAAACTGGAACTGCCTTTTGACCGGGTAATTCCATTGCTGGGATTATACCCTAAGAATCCTGAAACACCAATTCAAAAGAACCTACGCAACCCAATGTTCATAGCAGCACAATTTACAACAGCCAAGTGCTAGAAACAACCTAAGTGCCCATCAGTTAAAGAGTGGATCAAAAAACTAGTACATTTTACACAATGGACTACTACGCAGCAGAAAGAAAGAAGGGAAATCCCACCCTTCATGACAGCATGGATGGGACTGGAGGACATTATATTAAGTGAAATAAGCCAGGGAGTGAAAGACAAATACTATATGATCTCACCCGTAAGTGGAACCTAATCAACGAAACAAACATGTGCGCAAAATAGAACCAGAGACATGGAAATAAAGAACAAACTGACAGTGACCAGAGGGGAGCGGGATGGGGGAAAGAAGGGGCCAGGGTCAAGTCAATGAACATGTATATAGGACCCATGGACAAAGTCAATGGGGTGACGGGGGTGAGGATAGAATATGGGAAGTGGGAGGTAGGTAGGGCAGGGGGGAGTAATGGGGGAAATATGGGGACAACTATAATTGAACAAAAAGAAAAACTGAAGACAATCTTTGTAATCATGAGGTGATTAAAGATACTTTTATAAAAGGAAAATAATACATTGGACTTAAACAAAATTAAATACTTTACTCTTTGAAAGATACTGTTACATAAAAAGTCACAGTATGGTTCAAAATATTCACATTACCGATATCAAAGGACTTATATCAATATAAAAAGAGCCCCTAAACTCTAATGTGGTCATATTGTAGTTTTCATGCATTTTAAATTTCTATGTTGTCCCAGGGAAGAGGAAACAGACAAAGGTTTATTCTAAATTGATAAATGCCTAACATTTTCGCTCTTTGCTACACTCTAAAAAAACAATAAATACTTCTCACATGATAATGTATTTATCTTTTTAATGTATTATCTAACATAGTTCAAAGCTCACATTGGTTTGCTCCAAGGAAGTCAAAATAATCATTAACTTCTCACGAGATTTTCCTATTTGCTTCACTTTTCATTAAAGAAGTGCCTACAACTAAAACTCTCTCTGAGCTAGTACAAAAATGAAGTACAAGCCACTAAATTTCTCCATACATCACACAAAGGAAGCACAAAACTCTGTCCTTTGGTGGTTGAGTGCATTTGTATGGCAGATCCCAAGGCACCTGAGCCATCTGGGGTTTTCTGTGATAAGAATGTCAAAAGATGGGAAGGCAGCCTCATGGAAATAAAAACTCATAAAACCAAAACCCTCTGGCAATACTTAAGCAAACTTCAGAAGAAACTTGATACAAAGGACCATGGGCAAAAATAGCTCAAATTATTTCTGAGTAGAAGAAAGTTCTTACAGAAACTGCAGAGGGTTTGGAACAGAAAGGAAATAAATCCGATTAATTCATGAAGTGCCAAAAATACATTTAATTAAAAATGGTAACCTCTTCATTATTTAGAATTCAACTGATCAGCATAATCATGTAAGGAGGATTTTTTAATAAAGGTTTTATACAAAAAAACTCAGCAGAAAACAAGCTCATATCCGAGAGTTACCTTGAACACACCACACTGAAGGTACTGTGAACTCGCATTCTCACCTTACATCTACCGTAACTACTGTTTGCAGTGTCACCAATCTCTGAGTCTCAGTTTCCTCATTTGTAAAATAATCTCGAAGGTTCCTTCTGACTCTGTATGTTCAAAATAACAATTCCTTATAAAAACAAAACCCCTAAGGATCAAATAGGTGGGAAAGTAAACAAATATATATTTGAGAAAGTAAAAAAAAAAAATCTAGTTATTTAAAACTTGGTATATCCCCAGCAAGATTATTCAACCTCCAGCATAACAGGAAACTACCATGATGTTATGTAATACTCCCAAAACTCAATTAGACCAGCAATAAAAACCAAATGTCATATATCGTGTATTCAGATACCTGTGTGTTCCCTTCAAAGCAAGCTGCACATTACAAAGATCCCTAAATTGGGAAACTGGGTTATTTTTTACCCTCCATTATGAACACTTGGGGTTCGACAAGTCATCCAGCCTTTCTGAGCCCTGGATTTTTAGCTGTTTAGAGACTGGGACAGACGATCTCGTGAAGTCCCTCTCAAGGGCGTTTCCATTACATTTAGTTCAGCGTCAGGAGAGCTGCTCAGCCTCATGCGCGATGTCCTATGTAAACATACATACAACCATCTATACTCTTTTCTAATATATCAAAAATCCATAAAAATCCATCACTTCTTCAGATTTAATGATTTTTCATTCATAATCGCAGAGAGAAGACTTATTTCAAGAAACTTTAAACACACACTAAGTTTCCTAAACAGCCCTATAGGATATAATCTAAAGTCAAAAAGAAGTACCCAAAACAGCAAACTGATCTGAATAATCACGCTGTTTTATAATCATGTGAAATATTTATATGGTTCCAAAGTCAAATCCATAAAAAAACAAACGAGTTCCAAGAAGTGTAGATGCTCTCTAGTCCTTCCATGCACCCTGAATACAGGATCTCAAACACAGAGGTAGCTGGCGTTGCTGATGGTTGCTGACCATAAAAGAGCATGGCCCCGGGATTCAAATCTTGAGTGTACGACCTTGGATCACGGCTTAATCCCTCTGAATTATTTCCTTGTGCCTACGATGACACCAACGCTTCAGAGGGGGTGTTGTGAGGACTATGTAAGATCGCCTATGAGCAGTATTCAGCTTTGTGAGACCTCAGTAAAGACTGACCACAGCCCTAGGCTCTCCTTTGAGTTCGCCACAGTCCTGGAGTTCAGGAGCACCTTACGAGAAGCACCTGGCGCCACTCCGTCACTGGCCTGAGGTCATGCATTCCGATAGCCAAGGCAACAACTCATCTTTTAGTCCCAGCACCACACAACAGTGTACTCACGCCTAATATTCCAGGCTCCTCTGTGTTCCATGCTCATCACGTATTCCCTAAAGTCACAGGAAAAAAGTTACAAGGAAAAAAGAACTTTCAAAAAGACTTCAAAAGACTCACTGTGTTCAGTGCGTTGAGAGTGGTGTCATCCCGAGATGCTGCAACACAGCCATCCTCTGTGGAGCCTCCATCACACATGCCTGCAAACGCTGCCATGCTCCTTGGAAGACAGGAAGGAAAAACATCAGTACAGAAATTTTAACCCTCAATTATCAGGGTACATTTTCAGCCCTGACCATAGTCCATTGCCACATGCATGGTAATCCAGAGCTCTCAGTCCCACTTCTGCTCTTGTTCTGAAAAGAAAAATTATTTAAGTTCCTGTACAATTCACTCTGTGCTCACTCAGAAAGAAAAATGTTCCTTTTACTCATGTCCCTTTGTGTTATTCTTCCCATGCTTTATCAGTATTCAGATTTTAATTTTCAGGGCATGAATAATCTAAAACTATTTGCTATAACAACTGGCTAGATTACAATCTTTTGGAGGAAAAGTCCCCAGAACACATGAAATTAAGTCCTCTGACACTTAATTCCTTTCCTGCTATACACCAAGCACCTACAGGTGAATTGAAAGTGGAAAAGCAGTCTTAGCTGTCATCCCCTCTGCTACAGCGCCCTGATCTCTCTG
Source organism: Mormoops blainvillei (assembly GCA_004026545.1). Lineage (NCBI taxonomy): Eukaryota > Metazoa > Chordata > Mammalia > Chiroptera > Mormoopidae > Mormoops > Mormoops blainvillei. Next base: position 57,824 of record PVJD01001151.1, read on the forward strand.
GTTTGCTGCCACGCACAGCACCACTGACCACAAAGCAGCTGGAGCCAAAATTCAGTCACTTGGCCTTGTGTTATGTTTTTGCTGCACATAGCCGATACTGCAGTGAATTCAAGAAGTCACTGCAGACAAAGGCAGGTGCCTCTGTCTGGCAGAGTACACTAGGAGTGTTGGGAGACTTAAACTTCTCTTGTGCAGTTTAAGCATTTGTAGGTAAGTTCTTATAGGCATGAGCCACAAAAATGTCACTTCTAGGCCTGGCACCACTGAAACTGAGAAATCTGTAATGGGATTTTAAGATGGGCTGAATGACAATTACTCAATGTATTGAGAAGTGTTGGTAATCACATGTATGGTTTTATATGTTTTCCCCTGAAGAGTTCCAAAATCTCATGTGGGACAAACGAAGAATAACAAAGTGACTTTACCCTGGTAAAACTACTTTTCTCTATTGAGAGGTTTCAGGGTTCTGATTACCAAGGGTATAACAAAACTAAGGAGAGTGAATCTATAATATATAAATAAAACTTCAGGGGATAGGAGAAAGTTGACTGCCTAGTAATCAATTCAGATGGCCTGACAGAGAAAGGAGGATGGGATGAATTCCTATTACCTTGCTGCCCTCAGGTACATAAGGAGGTCACAGTCATTAACCCCAGGCATCCAGACCAGCTCCTCATGCTGGGTCACAGGGTCACCATCTGGAGAAGGGAACGGTTGCAAATCGGGAAGTTTGGCCTGTAAGACAGGAATGAAGAAGTCACAATCGTGGCCCTTCAACAGAGCTGCCTCGGGCAGGTCCTGGGAACAGATGCCGCAGAGGGCCAGATCTAGCTGGATCTCCAGGCAGTATCAAAGTAATAAGCAAAACCCTGCGTCACGGACCCCGCCTGCAGCACATTTCAGGATTATTCCACCACAAAAGATTTCACAATGGACTGTTTAATTTCTACTGAAGGAGCAGCAAACAGTGTCAAAGCTAAACCAGGGCTAGCAAGATTTAGAGAGGGAAAGAGAAATGGACGTGTGTGCATAAAAAAAGTAAAACAAAAACTGTCTCAGGAGATTACAGTGCCTTGATAAAGAAAGAAAAAACACACATGCATTTCCAATATAATACGTTTACAAAGCGATATCTACAAATAATGAAATCTCACCTAAGGATATCTGCTAAAAAATTAAATGAACTATCCTGTGAAATTAATGCTCTTCTTAGGAGAATCTATATGAGTCATAGTACATATCAAAAAAGACAAAGAACTGAGTTAACTTTAAAAGCAGAGTTGAACTAAACGATGGTGGCAGAAATTTGCCAAGCAGTGGTTTCAGGAGAGGACTGCTTGTGAAGCGGCAGGAAGGAACTTTCTGAGATGGCAGAAACGTTCTGTGTCTTGATATGAACTGTCACAGCAGCCTGAACAGAATACATAATATAAACAGTTCACTGTATGTAAAATACAATTGAAAAATTGAAAAATATTTGAACATCAGTGTTCAACATCAAGAGTGAGCTCTAAGTGAGCTCTAGTTTAAAGATTCAAATACCTTGCGCATTTTCTCATCCTCACTCTGTTGGGGCAAGACAGGGAGGTACTAGCACAGCCATCAGAGGCCTACAAGAAGCCAACCATCTACAAGACGCACATGTTCTTATTTTCTTAAAATTTGAACATGGACACATTAGTCTAATATTTTAAACTAAAAGCTGCAATTTAAAAGTTCCAGTGTCACCCTGGCAGGTATGGCTCAGAGGACTGAGCGCCAGCCTGAGAACCAAAAGGTCGCCGGTTAGATTCCCGGTCAGGGCACATGGTTGTGGGCCAGGTCCCCAGTTGGGGGCATGTAAGAGGCAGCCGATCGATGCTTCTCTCACACATCCTTGTTTCTCTCCCTCTCTTCCCCTCTCTCTGAAAATAAATAAAAATCAAATATTAAAAGCTCCAGTGTCCACAGAACCCAGGACAAACATTTAAATAAATAAGCAACCTTAGTATAAGGCAGCACTGTCCAATAGAAATAAAATGAGAGCCATATAATTCAATTCAAACATTCTAGTATCCACATTAAATAAAACACTACATGTCCCAGTTTGGACTAGCTACATTCCAAGCCCTCAAAGCCACAGGTGGCAGTGGCTCCCACACTGGGCATGCAGGTACTAGGTCCTAAAGAGTAAAGGGAAGTGGGTGAAATGGAGAGAGGTGCCCATCCTGGGAAAGCTGCCACTCAGGAATAAGAATTAGCATTTGTGCATTGTCCAATTTTTCCCAAAGTCCAAGAATCTTGATTATGATGTGAAAGCTCATGGTTTTAACATTGGTTATTCAAGCTTTCAGAACAGCTGTATGCCAAAACACTTCAGCAGGCCATGTGGCTCTCAGGCCACCAGGCTGCAAACCTGGATTCATAGGTTGTCTTTGACCCCCAAATGTATCAAGCAGTGACTTTCTACAAACAAGGATACTCTTCTTTAATAAACCTTTGTAACATTTAATTGGGTGCTGCAAATAGTTCTGCTTAATATTCAGTGAAATGTATTGAAATAAAATTAAAACACAATATTCATATCAAAAGATCTTTAACATTTGGCCCTGGCGGGTGTGGCTCAGTGGGTTGAGAACTGGCCTGTGAACTGAAAGGTTGCCGGTATGATTCCTGGTCAGAGTATATGACTGGGTTGTGGGCCTAGTCCTGGGTCGGGGGTAGGCAAGAGGTAACCTATTGATTTTTCTCTCGCACATTGATGTTTCTCTCCCTCTTTCTCCCTCTCTTTCCCTCTCTCTAAAAAAAATAAAATCTTAAAAAAACAAACAAGACTTTAACATTTGTACTGAGCTCTGCTTCCCCAGTACCAGATACAGTACCTAGTGTAGTAGCCCTCCAGTGGTTGTTAAATTAATTAAAAAGTACTATTGCTGTAGGGAAGGACCAAGTCCCCCTAGAGAAAAATGGGCTAGAAATATAACTAGACAATTTACAGAAAAGGAAATGCATATGGCTCTTAATGGTAAGAAAAGACGGTCTACCTTGGTGAGAAGAGAAATGTAAGTTAACGACAGTGAGATACCATTTCCCATCTGTCAGGCTGACATAAATCTCCAAGTCTGACAATATACAAGGTTATGTTGTTAATATGAATGCAAAACGGTATGATTTCTATGGAAGGGAATTTTGTAATGACCTCAGAATTACATGTGCACTTGCCCTCTAAGCCAGTCATGCCCCTTCTAGGGATACGTCCCAAAGACATGTTGGCAAAAATACAAAAATCTCTATGTACAGGCTATTTATTGCAGCATTACTTGTAACAGCAAACGGCTGGAGGCAATCCAAACACTCATGAACAGGGACTGGAGAGTGGGCTGTTAGTCCCCCTCAGTGGAGTTCCATGAAGTGGGAAAGAAAGTGAGGAAACTCTGTGTGCTGCTGTATTGTGAGAAGATAAAGAAAGGGGTTACAGATGTGTGTATTATGCTACCATTTATCTAGGAACAGAAGGAGGGGGAAATATAAATAAGAAGAAACCATAACCTTAAATTGAAAAACAAAAACAATGATTATCCATCAGGAAGAGAGGGAACATGAGAGAAAACAGGAACAGGAGGGGGGCTTTTGAACAAACCTTGTTTATATATTTGACTCTGGAGCTGTGTATTTTACATAATTATAAAAACAAAATTAAGTAAAAAAAAAATCCCTTATAAACTCTAAAGCATAATGAAACAAATGCACCTAAATATGTATTGAGTTGGTTCCTCTTCAGGAACTATTTTAAGTAACTTTAAAATGTACTGTCTTGCCTGTGTAGTCCAAGTGGGGCATATTCTAAGAGAAAAACAAACAAAAAGCAATTTAATAGTAAATTGTTTCTAACAATCATCTTATTTGTATCAGTGTGAGTATTGTTATTCTGAGCTGTGATATATGTATTATGGAATTAAATACTTGTTTTGGTGTCATTTAAAAACAGGATTTGAGACATGAGAAAAAGATACAGATTTGGATAAAAGGAAAATAAAATTAATATAGGTCTATATAAAAAACTGAATTTGAATTAGAAATATCAGAAAGAACCATAATATATTTTATCTTTTTAAAAAAGGAAAGGAAAGCAAAAACATATACCCTAACCTGTCCCCTGAAATGGCCTGGAAACAGTGGCCAACACCCTAGCAGTCAGTGGGAAAGTCACTTCCCACGGAAACAATGAGGGTGCCTATGAGAAAAGTTTAACGGGCAAGAGGAGCTGTTACAACCACGTCATGCCAGATAAAAGGAACCTGCCAAAGTCCACCAGGGTCAAGTCAAAAGGACACAGAAGACAGTAGGAGGAGGCTCCTATCTACTCCAAAATAGATAATTTAATCATCAATAAGCATAACTACAACTGGTTAGCAGATAATAAATAATTTAAAATCCACTGGTCGCCACTGGAAGACACTGGAGGAAATAACTCCGTATTTGAAAACTGGTAAACAGAGGGGAGCGTCAAACATTAATCTTGCCTTTCCTATGTGATCCAGGGAATCAAATATTTCAAGAGGAAGCTTCATATAGTTAGCTAAAAAGTCAAAGAATGACAGGATTAGAATATCACCATGTTGAGATCGCTAATTAAACAGTGGATCTAAGTAACAAGGCTGACAATCGTCATTAAAAGACATACGTAGACGCACAGAGCACCACCCTGAACTATTCTTGCCAGGAGAAGGCACCGAACTAGAATGTGAGTAAACCTCTAAACTTTACTAATTTTCAAGATATGCCAAGGACAAGGAAACAAGTTCAATGACACATAAAGATTCAATTAACCAAATCCAGACTGTGGGACACCCTACAGGACAAAACACTCTGTTTCTTCAACACATACATTGAGGGGAGGGGAAGGTGTGAATTAAAAGAAATTTATGAGACATATCAACCAGTTGTAATGCATGAATCTCATTTAGATTCCAATGGGAACTGTAACAACAACAAAAAAAAATAGCAAGGGAGACAAATGAGAGAAATCTGGACATAGTGGTGGATACAAATATTAGAAATTGCTCATTTTTATTAGGTGGAATATATTATGACTGTTTTCTGAAAGAGCTCTTTGGGATACAGTTTGATTCATTTCAAGCTAATGGCGGGAGAGGTGTGAGAAAGAATAAATTAAACAACTTTTACTGTAATATATGTGAAGGCTGAGTAATATGGATTAAGAGGATTTATTACACTAATCTTTCTCTACTTTTGCATATGTTAATATTTTACCTAATAGCCAAGTAAAAAATTTTAAGAAGGTAAATGTTGCCAATTCATAAAAAGGTCCCATCATATTTGGTACTCCAAACATTTCATTTTGAAGATAAACCACACAGAATCTATTCCAAATCTGATATAAAATAAATATCTGATTTCAAATGAAAGTATACAAGAATCCAAGCATAGTAAGTCTGTTCATTTCCAAAAACTTAAGCATCTTTTACTTAAGAACCACTTTTTCTGTTATGGGGACGAGGGGAAATCTGTAAAATAAAACTTTAGTCCAAAGATCTCAAGACACTGGAAATACATGAAGAAAAAATAGGCGTGAGGGTAAGGAGAACAGAAAGAGGGAGACGTACTTGAGTGACACCATGCTAGTACTGGATTCCCTGGTTAAAATGTAACTCCTAGGCCTGAAGCCACAGAAAATACAGTGGAGAGACAGCAGTCAGCCCTATCTAATAGGCCAAACCATGAAAAGGGTATACAGCAGGTCCTTTCATTCAATGTCATTTCATTAAAATGTTGAGATGCCATAGTGACTTAACTGCTGTTTGTATCAATCAGACTGTGGTAAAATAGGTTTCAATGTACATCATTTCACTTTGCCACAGAACCCATCAACAATGTTAAGTGAGAACTTACTGTACTTGAACAAGGCAGACATTAAGGGGACTGTCCTCCTGCAGCTTCTCTCCGCCTCTCTCCATTATAATCCTAGTTCTGGGATGAGAAGTTTCTTCTAGTAATTAGATGCCCACGGCTTCTGTGTTTTGTTTTTAATATCCCTTTACTTCTTAATTTCTTTCTCATTCCAGGGTTAATATAGGTTTTTAAAAATATGAATGACATAAAAGAAAAACTCAAGACTAGACAGAAAAATGACTGACTAGGTAGACCCCTAAACCCTCTACGGAGCTGCCTGTGTCTCACGTCACTAGTACGCGTTGCCCACAGCGGCTGGCTCCCCGCCATCTACCCCAACTCAAATGACAATCCATGCCAATCATGCGAAGCCCATTTTTCTCATGGTTAGAAATGGACACATGACCCAATCCGTGTCAGTGAGATGTGAGGACTAAGGGAGACCTTCTGGGGGAATTTTCCCTGCTTCCTCCTCTAACATTTTGCTGTATTTCATCCACTGTAAGATCCACTATTATTTTATGTGCATTTAAAAAAGGAGAAATGCTGCCCATTAAATTATAATCACGCCACAGAGCATACAGTGAAGTCCATCAGAGATAAACTGTGAAGGAAATTAGAACATCTTAGGATCAGTGAAATTCAGCTACAGCTAAGGAGGAAACCAGCCTCAGGGGACAGGCAAGCACCAGGAGAACCGGAGACCAGCGCCTGGTCCTGTCTGACCAGGGCGTGATGGTATGTGGGGCCATAAAAAGCCAAGTTTAGCCAGAGTTTTCTGCTCCCGCCCATCAAAGCATCCTAACTGGCAGTTCAAAGAAAGAGATGACCAAGATGACACCAGAGTCTTGGTAATCCAAAATGAACAGAGGGCACAGGTCCCAAAATGAGCTCTGACTGCCAAGTATCCTAACCTTCTTGACTCCTCTCAAGAAAAGAATTTTTATAAAGTTAAAATCAAAGTATGGTAACCAAATGTTCATTAGAGGGTGAATGGATAACAAAAATATGACATATACATACAATGGGCTGACTATTCAGCCTAGAAAGGGGTTATATTCCAATACCTGCTACAACATGGATGTACCCTGAAGACATTATGCTAAGCAAAATAAGCCAGACACAAAAGACAAGTAGTGTGTGAGTCCACTGATGTGAGGTATCTAGAGTAGGAACATTTATACAGACAGAAAGTAGAGCTGTGAATGCAAGAGGCTGAGGGGCAGAAGAATGGGGAGTTCGTGTTTAATGGACACAGTTTCAGTTTGGGAAGATGAAAAAGTTCTGGACGTTGATGGCAGGGTGACTGCACACTATAAATGTACTTAATGACACTTAATTGGACACTTTAAAATGGTGAGAATGATAAATTTTACATTACGTATATTTTACCATAATTAAAAAATAAAAGTAAGAGATAATCTGGGAAAAAACTCTTCATTTATATAAAAAATTCCAGTAGCAATAACAACAGTTCTAAGGTGCTAGTCAGCAGAATAAAAAGGCCAGTAGAATAATAATTAATAAAAACCTATTAAAATCTGGCTGGTGTGGCTCAGTGGGTTGCATGCTGGACTGGGAACCAAAGGGTCACCGACTCGATTCCCAGTCAGGGCGCAAGCCTGGGCTAAGGGACAGGTTCCCAGTAAGGGGCAAGCAAGAGGCAACCACACACATGTTTCTCTCCTTCTCTTTCTGCCTTCCTTTCCCCGTCTCTAAAAATAAAAAATAAAAATAAAAAACTATTAAAGAAGCTACTAAAATGCACTTTACCTGATGGCTAGGACCAACACGAATTTCCCCCTGGGTACTGTTCAGCCTCCTGTCAAGAACAGAGTAGATTTGGTTAGCAAATGTAGTTCTGACATAAACGTTCACATGTATTTTCAAGGAAAGTAATTCACTTCAAATAAAAGAGGTGTAACTCAGAAAGACTTCACTATTTCCGATGCTGTTCTATCCATGTATGCTCCCAGACCACACACATCTCTACACCTTTTCCTCCTAAAAATCCTGTTGAAGTTGTCTTAGGTGTTAGGGATAAAGCAATGAACAGAACAATGTCCTTGCCTTCTTGGAATTTATATTCTAATTCAGGCAAGGAAAAAAAAACAAACGAGGAAGTCAGATGATGATAATGGCCAAGGAATTAAATAGATGGCAAATGATGAAATATTTTTATGGTTCTTTATATAGGACAGTCACAAAAGGTCTTATTAATAAAGTGAAACCTGAGCAGAGATGAACGAGATGTGAGGGAATGAGCCCAGCGGGTCTCAGAGGTGAAAGGGTTTGTCTCATTTTGATCTATGCCATTCTTCTTTTTTTGGTTACAGAAATTAACCCATTTATTAAAGGCTATCAGCGTTTCAGATTGTGGAGCTTCTATCAGTCTTTCCGTCCCCTGTCTTCTGGGGGCCGACAGAATGGCGACAGCGGAGGTGGTGCTGTGGGTGCAGGTGCCACTGGCTACTGTTTCCTGCAGGAACCTCAGCACTAGGTCCCCACAGCTTGTCTCTTCACCTTGATTTTGCCACAAAAGGAGCAGGTGAACTGGGTGTGCTGGCTGATTTCAATTTTCTTCACCATTTCCCTGAGAGAGGCACCGTGACAGGTCCCCTATTTACTGACAATTTGGGCCTCTTGGTGCGTTTAGCCATGTTGCTGCAAACTGGGCCAAAAGCCAAAGAGAGCCAGTCTGTCATTCTTACTGCACTTGCACGGTCCACCCTTCCTGGCTCCAAGTCCTAACCTTCCAGTTCCTTTTAAAAGACACTATTGCCAAGAAGCCTCTCTTGATGTTCTCTGCATTTCACTCCACACACCCACAAAAGTGTGGGAAGCCTTCCTCTTTTCATCCCTTCATGAGATATTCAACGAATACCTGTTTTGTCCCAGGCCTTGCACCGGGCACTTACTGGAGGTACAGTGGAGAACAAAAAATTATACTTTCTGCCCTCCCGGAGCTCACAGTTCCCAGCTGCCTGGCTGTGATAGTAGGAAATCCTTTCTGTGCCCTGTGACAAGTTTCTGTTTGTTCACAGTCACCACTGAGCTGTCACTGGTGCCTACGAGAAGACTTTTACACAGCGAGAGCTGCTCAGTGAGAGCTTGCTGTCTTGGACTGAGCTGAAGAGCGTTCATTATAAAACAGCAAAGGGCCAGAGAGGAAGCCCAGTCTCTTGATTTTCTCCCATAGACCTGATACTCCCCACCGTTATGTCTGAAGTTATTAAAATAAATTTTGAAAAACTACTTTTCCTTCCAAGGCCTTGGATCCAGCATTTCCTTCTTTTAAGCCAACAATTTTTCTCATTAAGAGTCTTACTTTGGCAAAGGGGGCCAAAAGCTATGACAAAGCAGAGATGAGTAACAAGAAGAAAAGACACGTGTCCAGTCCTTATGAGTTTACAACCCATCTACCAGAGGAGGTAGTATCCATCCCCAAAACACCAGAACAGGTCCAATCACTACATTCATGAGCATAAAACATTCAGGAGAAACGGAGTACAAAGCTGACATAAAGGGGAGTGGCCAAAATCAGGCAGGTTTCAGGAGAAGTCGATGAAATGGTCAAATTCCAAAGAGACCTCTGAAGGAGACAACAGACACAACAGGGGACTTCCCAAGTGGGAGTGAAGCCCTGCAGAGGCCGCAGGCTGGGGAGAGTGGCGGGGTTGGGGGGGGAACCTGGTGGGACAAAGCATGCATGAAGTGCTGCCTTTAAAGTATAAGCCATCTATCTTCACATCTCAGTAGGCGAATGACATGTTGAAACACAGGAGCTAGAAGATAAGGCTGTTCTAGCTGGTTTCTGTAGGAATTACAAAAGCTGTTTTAAGAGGTATGTAGGAGAACCAATAGGCCAGGAGGTGATTTTAATCACCAGTACTGCTTTAAGAAAAATAAGCAGTCTGCGCTACCAATTTCTCTTCTAACAGGTCCCTTTGTTTCATAACTAGTTATGAGCAAAACAGCTGCCCGAAACTCTCTCCTTTGTTTCTAAACACTTTCCAAACACTTGCCTGCCTACAAGTAAGTTCAACTAAAACGTGTCGTCTCAGAAAGCTTCAGCCACAGCCCATCCCACGGCTCAGCTCAAGTTGTTCTAGAATGTCTATATTATGCCAAGCTTCTTAAGAGGCTGGTTATGAAAGCATTTCCCCACTACTGATACATACTCTGCTAAGTCCTTCATAATTCAGGACAAACATTCCCGGTTCATTTTATTTTAATATATTTTTCTCTTTTTTTCTTTTTGTTTTTTTAATTTTCTTTTAAAAATATTTTAATAAGCCAATATAATATTGAGCTAAAAAATGTACCACAATAAAAACAAACCCCTTAAATACCTTATTGAATAGAACTACTTATCTATGTAAAAATGGAGGTTAATAACCATTAATACCACTAATAATGATACAAGTGAGACAAAAAAGTATGTTGGGGTATCTTAAGGGCCTAAATTGGAAACAGTTTCTCTCTTTCATATTTATATCCATGAAGGTTACTGTAAGATGAGTAGGTAAAAAATGCAAAATAAAGGTAAAACAAAGAACCTTTTAAAAAACATTTAAAATCAATTTTTACAACAAAGCATTTCTTAATCACATGCAACTTTTAAATATCAGGATTCCACACCAAGAGATACAACATTTACTCTTGAGCAGGATTAGGATCCTGGCTGGGTGAGCAGACACTTGCATTAGCTACCACATCTAGGAACTCCCAAATACAGAATGAAAGGCAGAAATACTTTATAGGTCCAAGATACAAAGAGGTAGATAGCAACCCAGCCCTTTAGAGAGGACTGGATGCATCTAACAGACAAACTCTCAGACTATGAACTAAAGATGAAAGACAAGAAGCAGGCTTCATGGGAACCATTCTGGGACTGTCAGCTTGTAGGTTACAGAACTGAGATTTAATTCATTTCTTTTATCCCCCACAATCGAATCCAGTATCTGTCTGGCATTACTATGCACTCAGGGCAAATTAAAAGTTCCTTGGCTACATGAATATCTCTGGAATACTAAGATGTCAAACTTGACAAAAATCACCAGGAATTATTATTTAAATGTAGTATCAACAGTTTGTAGAAAACATTCAATAATCATATTCTGACTACTACATTTTTCCTATTAGGTAAAACAACAATTCTCAAACTTTTTGGTCTCAGATCCCTTTCAGTGTTTAAATTACTGACCATCCCCAATTGTAATTTTGAGAAATTTCAAATTTTTATTTATTTATTTACTTATTTTACTGCAATAAGCTATTATATATTAACATGCATAACACATTTTTTATGAAACACGATTGCACTTATCCACACAAAAAAACAGCAAAAATATAGGCACTATTTTACATTTTTTTAAATTTTATTTTATTTTTAGACAGAGGGTAAGGGAGGGAGGAAGAGAGGGAGAGAATCATTGTGTGGTTGCCTCTCACACGCCCCCTACTGGGGACCTGGCCCACAACCCAGGCCTGCGCCCCGCCTGGGGTTGTTTTACATTTTTGCAAATCTCTTTAATGGAAGGCAGCTGGATTCTCGTATCTGCTTCTAACATTCAGTCTGTTGCAACATGTTGTTTTAGTTAAACTATATGAGGAAAATCTAGCCTCATACAGATATGTAACTGGAAAAGGGAAGAATATTTTAATACCTTTTTGATACTACACCAAAACTCAGTAAGTGATTGTTTCTTAAAGGTTTTTGCATAGTATGAACCTAAAACCTTATCAAAGACCTTCTGGACTCTTTTACATCAAAACCCACTAGGTCTGTCTTGGCCTTAGGATGGATCTTCCACTCAGACATGATTTTGACCTGTCATACATTGGTTAGATGTTTTGGAGTTCTTCCAAATACCATGAAGTTTTGTAGATCTTCCAAATATTGATACAGTTCATTGCACAAATTTTTAAAAATCATGTTTATTAATACCCTACCTATCTCACAAAGAAAGTCTGTAGATGCACAGAAGCTGTTGAGCTCAAAGTGGTGGGTACAGTTTTCCATAATTCTAATTTTTACTCTGAAGCTCAAATCTTAGCATTGGCAAATAGGACCAGTTGTTTTCCTTGAAATGGCAGGCATATTTCTTCCACTTTCAATAAAGTATCTGCTAGCCACCCAAGTCTGAATAACAACAGTTTGTTGGTCAGTTATTCTTTCAAATAAAAATGGTGTGCTGTGAAGAGTGGCTAGTTAAGCTTCTAAAACAAACCATCCACATACCCTTTGGAATGCAAGAGAAATCTTTTATGTCACTTCCCACTTCTTCGCAAAGAATGTTACAAAGATAGGCTTCAAGGGTTGGGGTTTGGTAAAATCTATAACTGGGTTCACAAACCACACTTTGAGAAGCGCTGCTTACAAAACATTCTGAACTTTAGAAAACATTAGAGACTAAAATTCAAAAGGCCCATAATCCAGAAGATTCAAGGTTTATCCTTCAATTAGTAGCAACCATAGCTAACAGCTGAGTACTTTACATCTATTCTAGGTGTTCTACAATATTATGTCATTTTCCATATTAATTCATTTAATTTATACCTTGAAATTAATGAAAGTATTAGTAGTAATATTTACATAAATCCAGATCTCATTCTATCTTGTGTTTAAACAACACAGGTATAAAAAGGTTTCTGCTTGATGTAGAGCGTTGCTTAATTAACAGTAGGTACGGGCAAAGCCAAGGTGGCTATCAATTAAGGAAAATCCAAAACAAGGACAGTGTAAACCCCAGAAGGCCAGATAAAGGGTACTACCTACGAAATCAGAGACCAGAGATGGAAGCCACACCCTAGGGTAATGCAGGACACATCTATGTACACCTGTATCCTTGCCTCACACTTTTCACTTACAGCATCTTAAATTCAGATATCTTATAGTTTTATGATAAACACAGGTAAAATAATAGTGCTTTCTATACCAGGTATACGATTATCTCATTATTCCTGATGAGGTAGTATCTCCACTTTATAGAAAAACACAGTATTACCTGTGTTATCAGTATTATCAGTAAAGAATCTAACATATACACTGAACAACCACTATATACCTGGCATTTCAAGCTAAGCAAATTCCACATATTTTCTTATCTAATCTTAAGGATGACCTTGTAAGGTAGGTGCTACTATTTATTACCTATCCAGATAAGAAATCTAAACCTAAGCAAGGTTAAGAAATTGACCATGATCACACAGCTAACATATGGGAAAACTAGGATTTGAACTCAAGTTTCGTTAATTCAAAGTCAGAGCTGCCACTCACTAGTCCCACAGGACAGAATGCTTAAGGTACTGAACCAAAATTGTACAACTAATTAAGAACAAATAGAAGCAGCATGAGAAACCATATCATTTTCTCTAATGCAGTTCTACCTTCATTTCAAGCACTAAAGCAAGAGCAAAAAAACCAAACAAACTGAGGGGTTTCTTTAAGTTTGAAAATCATGTTAAAAAGAAAACCTATGGAAGTTAAAGGTCAACATCTGTAACATTATGACAATGGCAGAAGTTTAGAGACAGAGAGCAGATCAGCGGTGACCAGGTGTTAGGAATGGTGAAGGACAGGGGAGAGGGCAGGAAAACCTTTGTGAGGATGGACTACATCTATCTATTATGGTGGTGGTCATACAAAGCTACGTTTGTGATAAAATGGCACAGAACTATATATACACATTGTACTAATGCCACAGTCTAGGTTTTGATACTGCACTGCAGTTATATGCAATATACCTACTGGGGAAAGTAAGAGAAGGATGCATGGGAGCACACTGTAGCATCTTAAGAGTCAAAAAAAGAGGTTGGCTGAGTGCAACATTAAAGACAGACTGGGGATAAGAAAGCAAGCCAGACATGAGAAAAACTGATTAGTGAACAGACTCCCCCCAAAATATACTGTACATAACTGAACAAGTAACTTAAAAAATGCCACAGTTAATGAGCAATGAAATTCAGGAATCAACTCAAGTTATACATTTCTTTTTTCTCCGTGTTTACTAAAGAGAATCTGGTATGGGTCATCTTTTTTGATAAATCCTTAACCGTGGATCATACTTAAAAAAAAAAATTGTCACCATCCTCACCAGCAAGGAGGAATTTCTCTGCGCAGCTAATATAAATAATATATGGTTTTCAGGACATCTGATATTCAGTCCCTTTTATTCTACAAATCTTTGCTTTGCAATATGAAAAAACGGTCCCAGAAGCCAAATTAGAAGAATAATGGTCATTGTGTTTATTCCTTCAGTATTAAAAAAAATAAAAAGAAATTCACTGTATATGAAATCTGATACAAAAGAAACCAATGTAACAAAGCAGTATCCATGGCAACTACAACTTAATATTTCAGGCCTCTTCAGCTGCAGTGGATTAAATAAAATGACAAGATGTTCCCTTTGAAAAGTAACCTGTTTCCATGGAAACATTTTAGTCTAAGAAGTAAACAGGCAATGGACAGAAAGGAGGAAGCCTGCAACTGAATATCAAAAAGGGAGCTGCATGTATGCAAAGGAGATGAGAGGACTGGCTGGCCAGACACAGGGAGGGGAGGGCTCCTTGAGAAGGGCATGCCAGCTGGAAATGGGGTCCCACCCAGACAGAATCACTTCTTCATCCCAATGGAGGGGATAAAAAGGGGGAGGCAAGGGTCTGTGGATGTATACTCACGGTGCCCAAATGTCTCTACACGAGCATGGTAACTGCTTGAGACAAGGACTTAGTCTACAGGGGAAGAAGAGGGACAAGGACATGGGGTCCAGGGGAAATGACATAAGCTGGTGGGGAGAACGGAGGCCTTTCAGAGGAGCCGGCATGATTTCCCATTGTAACCCAGACCTGGATTCCACCCCAAACACGGAACATAACAGCAGCATGGCCTGTGGCCCGTTCCCAAAAGTCTGGGCCTAATAACTCTCAAGTGAGACCCCTGCTCTGTGGCTGGTGTCATGTGTGAATGAATCACTGTGCAATCTTCCTTAACCTGCCCTTCAGATGACCAGTTTCAGACAGTAGGTAACTCTCATCTTTTCTACAGTGTGTTGAGTTGAGCGCGAAGACTGACACACAATCAACGAAAAGAAGACTAGAAATTCTACTGCCTCATTCAGAAAGTGACCACAGGAATGGACTGTGGCTCAGAAACATATACACAAAATTTTAGGAAAATAAAAAGGCACTTTATCAGAATCACTTCTTTTTAGAAGGGCTATGGGCAGAAGTAAAGGTGAAGGAAGACTAGAACAGCTGTACAGGGCTTCTCAGATTTGTCCAACTTCAACACAGATTTCTAAAGGGGTCTTGAACAAGTCTGCAATTTCTTTAGGGTCTAACAAAGTATCTTAAAAATTTATGTAAATTTTGCATTCTATTCTAGAACATTTTCTCATTCATTTTAAGATAGAAAATATTTTCCCTAGATTTGAATAAAATCACCACGTTTTGTACATCCTACCAGAATGCCCCAAGACTCTGGCGCCCCGCTGCTGGGAGGGAGGAGCTGTCAGACACACCTGAGTCCATGCTCAGGTGCTGGAGAAGAGCAGACTCCAGAGTCAAACGAACCTGGATTACAAGGTTAATATCAAGGTTTTGCTAGCTCTAAGCATGACATTGAAGACATAATTCAATCTCTGAGTCCCAGTTTTCTCATCTACAAAACGAAGTTCTACATGGCTAGTTTGCAGGCTGCTATAAAAATAAAAACTGATCTATGGAAAGAAGTAGGCGCAGCTCCCGTTGCACAGCAGGCATTACTATTATTAGCTCTAAGGGCTGTCAGTAAGTGAGAACAGAGCTAATTTCTCTGAGTTCCCAAAGCACCACCTATTGCTCCATCAGCCCTTATCAGAGTCATGATTTTATGTGATTATTTCTTTCGATGGATGCCTTGCCCTTTAGACCAAAAGCACCATGTGGTTAGGAACCAAGTCTGTTTTTAGCCCCCCATTATATCCCAGAGCCCACTGGTACTCACTAAATATATTTTAAATAAATAAATGACTCCAATATTTTAAATGAATTACTGTTTAGACATAGATAGCAAACTAAGCATTTTGTTACAAAAGTAAGTCATAAGTCAAGTCACCTGGAACAGAAGGCTAGCCCTCCAAGCAAAATTGATCTGAAACAGGTTTGAGGAAAGTGCCTAGCAGGAACGAAATCCAGTACGTATTCAAAATAATAATTTTTTTAAAAAGAGAATCAGTCAATAGTGGAAGAAGTTAATGTTCCAAAGTCATACACAAATGCAAACAAAGGTCAAGACAGGAACTCCTCCAAAATTCAGAGTCACAATGCCTTAAACTTTCTCTGTTGGAAGTCCCTTAGAGGCCGTCTAATCCAACCTTCCAGCTTAACAGAAGAAACCCAGGCTGGGGGGATAAAGGTGCTCTTTTGAGGGGTCCCAGTAAGTTAATTACAGAGGATTCCAGGTCCCAGAAGCAGCTCTTCTTCCACAAGATCCCCTACAGACAATTTAGAATCCAGGCTAAAATTTTAAGCATTAGCCGAGGAATAAGAAGAATTTCCATGCTGACAATAAGATGCAGTACACATGGCCTGTACATAATAATATTTAATATCAGAAAAAAACGGTAAGAAAAATTAAACAACATGTAAGGAAGAATCTGGTTTCAAAGCACTACGATGATTTTACTCCACTGTCTAAATGTCTCATTTGTTGTTTGTCGTCTATCGTGTTACAGAATTCAGTCTCAGGAACGGTGTTACATCTGCCTTATGAGGGCTTTTCTTCCAGGGAAATAGTGTGGGCAGCTTAAAAGGCAGAGAGTTGCGGGTCTCATCAAACTTACAGAGCAGGTTGTATGAACTGTTTTGTTTGATAAATGTCTATGTGCATCAGAATTTGGTTTAAGACTGGCTTCCATTATGATCTCGTATCCAGATTATGGGGAAGTTAATTCTTACCTCAATTTCTTTGTGGTTATGGTTGTCTATCAAAAAGAACCTGAGAGTTATACATGATGAAATTAGTCTTGGTCAGTTAATGAAAGCTGCGGATACACACAGTTAACAACACAAGGATTAAGGGTGCCAACCCCCACGTAGTTGAAAGTCCACATAACTTTTGATTCTCCCCCAAACTTAACTACTAATAGTGTACTGTGACTGGAAGCCATAAACAGTTCATTAACACATATCTTATATATGCTCTATTTTTACAATAAAGTAGGCTAGAGGGGAGAAAGTCTCATTTGTCTGGCCCCGCCCCTGCTATGTGAGAACACAAAGTGTATCTGCCCGAGGCCCATGGCTCCATCCCACCTCAGGCTCCTCTGGGGTGTGGGTGCCACCACCCACTGTGCAGAAGGAAATGGCTGTGAGGACACAGCCCAACACAGAGCTGCACATGCGTGCGCACACACACACACCTGCCTCTTTAGAAAACAAGCTTCTTTTTTAAATCCCACTGTGACTCCAATAATTTATAAAACAGCAGTATTTGAAGAGTAAGTTGATCTCTTGACCAGAAATGTTGCTGGCTATCTGCATATTGAAATCAAACTTTATGACAAACAGAAATGGAGGGTCCCCAGAAAAAGAGGGACTTTGCACCAAGTAGGCAGGTCTACAATGCACATCCAGTTGTCACTTTGTTCGACCATCACCTTATTCCTCTTCACTCTAGTGGTGAAAACACTGGGGTGGGGATAGGGGGCATCCAGCAGCATCCCTGATGGTAACACAAGCATTAACAAACACACACACAATATTAGAGAAGTGGTAAGAAAAGAACAACACTGAATGCTGAACATAGCAAATGTTATACAATATGGAAGCAAAGCTTCTATAAAAATATTCAAAAAGAGTAGGAAAAAATACGAACACCTAAAGAGCATAAGAAAAAAGGCGATCTAATATTCAAAAAGGAGAAGTGGTGGTTAAACTTATTGGGCACTAATTTAATTCATCATAATTCCTAATATAATTCTGAACACTGTTTTTGTTAAATAGGTTGACCAAAAAACACAGATGTTGTTGAGAGAACCGCACCTAAAAGAGATTGCAGAGTTGGCCTTTGAATTAATAATAATACAATGAGCAACTATAAGCCAAACACTTTCATACTGTTTCCATCCAATCTTAACAACATCTGTGAGAAGTATTTATCTCCATGTGACTCATGACAAAACTGAGGTTCAGGGGAGGGAAGAAACTTATCCAATGTCACAGATGGTCCAATGTTACTTACTAGGTGGAATGTGAACCACACCAACTAATTCAAAATCTAGTCTTTTCTTTTACTATAGATGTCACTCATACATACAACATATTTAGGCTGGAGGCCCATTTGTCAGGTACTCTACTGGGAACTGAGGCTGGAACAGACATGGTTCATGCCCCAGAAGCTTAGAATCTAATAGGGAAGACAATTAATCAAATGGTCACAAACAAGTGTATAAGTTCAAATAATTTTGAACTATAGAAATAATGTCTAATAATCTCAACTGAGTTAGAATAAACAATTTTAGCATAGACCAAAAGTATACATCAGAGTACACATCATAAGACTAGATTAACTTTCTTTCAGATTTGCTTTAAAGATATGTTCAAGGACCTATATCCGCCCCTATCAGAAACCACTTAATACATATGACTACCAGTTTGGGAGGAGATTCGTGACTATACACATAATTTCAAATCTCCCTTCCGTCCGTATTTTCTCTTTCCTGTCTCATTCTGTCAGACAATTGTTTTATAGCTTTAGAATGAATGCCTCTCTGGTGGAAAGACAATGCAGTTCAGTAATGATCAAAAAGTAAAATGGAAAAGGAAAAATGAATTCAAAAGGAAAATGGATCAGGATCAATGAACAACTGGGGAATCACAGACGCAGTGAGTAACAGGTCTGAGGTGTATCCGTCTTCTGGTGCATAAGCTAACATACCAGACAAGAGTCTGCGAAGTGGTCAAAAACAGACCTACCTATGCTGTGAGCAGATTCAGAGACTCTGCAAAATTTATGTTGACAGAGGATCATTTTAAATGTGACCCAACCTCAGATGCTGATTCAAAATTCTAATATAATAATAAAAAAAGCAAGACTGGGATAATATTCAGTAAACTTTGCTTTTGATCTTTCGGAAACATACTCTCTGCATTCACCAACACTTCCTGATACTCTGAAGTACAACAGGAGGGAAGCAATTAACTAAAATGAAACTAACTAGCACATTTTCAAGGTCCAAGCAACAAAGACCCTAGACAACTTCACCAACCAAGAGAACAACTTTCCATGTGCTGTTCCTTCACCTCTACCACCACCAGAAGCCCTGAACCAGGAGATGGCCTGGAATGTTAAAAACACCCCCAAAATGTTTTTCCAAGCCATGAACATACAGGACAAATGCATACCACCCAGGAAATAGCTCTAGTGACTTACTTTATTGGATCTGAAATATAGACATTCGACTCTTAACAACAAAGGGTTCCCACAGATCACCATAGTAACTCTACGTCCTCACCATCTAAGCAGGAAGCTGCATGCAAGCTCTATAATTACACATTTGTAGGAGGCCAGACCAGGTCAGCCAGACAAGAGGGAGGAACCCGACCAGAGCTGATTCAGCTACAACTACAGCAAATGTAAAAAACCAAAAAGTTTAAGAAGAATTAAAAATCCCAGAACAGAAAGGCAGTTTCACACCTGTTTTCCTAACAAGTATTCTCCTAACTCAAATAATGGGTTTTCTAAAATAAATCTGAAACTTTAGTCCTATAATGGCAGGAAGTGCTGCCATACCCAGTTTCTCTAAAGAAAAGACAAGTTTAGAGTTAGGAAAGTAAATGTGCCTCTAAACAGAGTGAAATAAGACAAATTCCAGAAGTACCACTTATGGTTTGGGGGAAAATAAGTATCTGTCCCAAACTTTCAAATGCAATGTTCAAATAAATACAAGCATAATGGGAAGACGGCTCTCACATGAATTTATCACCAGTGATAAATGTGCTAACCCTAAATTATCCATCTGTAATTCATGTCCTTAATTGCAATTTCTAAACTGAACTTACTAGGAGCCAGAATACACTTCACCAGTATTTTCAGTGTCTAGAATTCACTATTAGCTTTCCAAAAACTTTCCATCAAAATCAGGGGCCTCGTCTTGTCATTGTTTTCATTATATGAAGAATTTCTCCCTCTGTCATACTATGAGTTTTTCAGTTGCATATTCGCCTATAGTCAGTTTCCCTTCATCCTCACAAATACATAAAACTTAAGTGACACTTCAAATTTTTTTCCAACCTTTGCCCTGGCTGGTGTGGCTCAGTGGACTGAGTGCTGGACTGCGAAGCAAAGGGTCACCAGTTTGATTCCCAGTCGGGTCACACGCCTGGGTTGCGGGCCAGGTCCCCAGTGCGGGGTATGCAAGAGGCAACCACACATTGATGTTTCTCTCCCTGTCTTTCTCCCCCACTCCCCTCTCTCTAAAAATAAATAAATAAAATCTTTAAAAAAATTTTTTTTCCAACCTTCATCAAAAGAAAGGAGAAAAAGAGGAACAACTAATATAATTTAAACACTTAATATTCATTAGAATAAGACTTCGACTTATTATGACTGGTTCCTTTAAGCTGATCATGGTGACAGCCATCCTGAGTCTCATCTCCAAACGGGACACACAAAAAGTGGAACTTCCCCTCCCAGAAAAAACTAGCACCCAGCCCCATCAAGCAACGGGCACAAAACCTGGCCTGGCCAGTGCCTCCACCTCAGTAGGCATCAACTCCTGTTTTTTACTCCCCTCCTACAGAATTGGCAAGTCACAAAACAAAATACACATATGCAAGTGCTACCCTCTGCGAAAACAAAATAAACAAACAAAATACCTGGAACTTCAACTTCCAACACATGTCACTGTGTACAATTTCTTTAACTGCCAAAAAATTTTCCATAAGCTCCAAAAGGAAGAACCGCTTCCTTTTGAAGCAATGGACAGTAAAAAGTGACGTGACATAAACTTTCATTTCTTTTAAAAAAAATCCATTTTTAGGTGATATTGTTGCAACCATAATCTGCAACTGTCGCCTGCATACATCAAAATGTGTGCACTATTTCATTTTCAGACTTCGGGAAAAGATCACAAGAATTATAATTTGCTCTGGCAAACAGGCTCTCAATCAAAACAAGTTCCACCCACCTTCAAAGCAACCAATAGCTGCCCACCTACCACCCTTCCTAAAACACCCAAACAGAGCTGCTCTGGGGCCCAGGCATTCCCTAACCCAGCAGCCTGCAGGTTTGCTTTGCAGGTGCTTGAAGGCAAATGAGCCAGGCATAGGGCACACAGCAAGATTCAGGTTAAAGCTATACCCACAGAGGAAGAGATAAGGGAAAGGGGAAGAGGACAGGGACAGAGGGACCCATAATGTTCCCCATTTGCTTTAATGCATCTCCGGGTAGACGCCATCCTTAGCTCTGATTTCACGCCTCGCAACACCACCTACAAGGCCAGCCAGGGCTGAATTAAAGGCTCTCAGGAACATGCACTATGAATGATGAAATGATTCATAAACATCTTCAAAACTGAGAAAGAGCAGCAAAAACCATCACTGTCTCGGTGAGGCCAGACGAAGATTAGCCTACCTGCAGGGGCTGAATGGATCATCCATGACTAACAGAGGTTCTGGTGAGTCTAGCTGTCTCCCTGAACCTCTACTTACTGCTAAAACTCTGCCCTTTTCTACTCTAACAACTCAAAATGGAGGCACATGCAGTCTGAGAGACCTCACAGAGCTTTCACTGAGCTTGTGCTATGACCTAAGCCTTCACGCAGAACGCAGAAACTTCCCCCTCACACTGACAGGACTGAGCATGTGCTGTGACCCTCCCTCATCCATACACTGTCTCTCAACGCAATCAATCTCAACCCTGCTGTTTCCGTAAATAAAGCCCAGCCAACAGACTCTGCAGCTTCTCCCCGCATACCAAGCTAGTGTGCAGGGAAGTGGGGCCTCAGAAAGGGGATCCGAGACAGCCAACGCCCGGGCGCTCAGCAAGCAGAGCCATCCAGAGGCTTCAGATAAATGCCTTGCTCTGTCAAGACAACAGCAAGTTTTGTCTTTAAAAAATAATAATAATTGTGGTTTTAACTAGCATGCTCTTCAAGAAGGAACAGAATCAAAAGACACACATATGAATGGCTATCCATAAGATTAATTCACAGAAATACTGCAGCACATTTAAAAACATAGCAGTGCCTTCTAAGGGGACCAACACCATAATTTTTTTTTGAAAACTTTAAACATTTAGGAAAAGGGCACAGGAACAATCCTAGCAAAGCTACGGAGTGCTGACTATTGTCGCAGCTCCAAATGCAGTATAGGTGGGTAGATGTTTAGAGGAGGGTATCTCCTCTACAGTAATACCACAGTAATACTAACCCAATCAGGTAGGTCTAGCTTAAAAAATGTACTTCTAACAGTAAGAAAGACAGGAAGGTCCAAATCAAGAGGTCAAAGACCACTCAGCCACTAATACCCGACACCTGAAGATGCAGGGGGTCTCCTGACTCAGAACTCACGGTAATTCTTTAGAACATTGTCCATGGAGCTAAATTCATTTAAAATGAATCAGAAAAGATTGCTAGAGTCATGTAACCAAGCCCACACCATCCTAATCATATTGAGCACGACAAAGTATTCACATTGCCCATGGTACCAGCGAAGACATTTTCTGTTAAAATCCTTAAAAACACACTTATGCTCTCTCCACCAACCTCCTCCAAAAAACAAAAAAGGGGGAGGGGGGCAAACTGGGTTGTCAGCCATTAGGGAACCCTAGTTCTGCACGTGTATGTAGGCTAAGTTTTTCCAACTAAGAGATGATTCTTTACATCATGACTTGGTAATCAAAAAAAAAAAAGACCATGAAAGTCCCTAAAGTTTATGAAGGACTAGATAGGGCAGGAAAACACAGTGCCAACTGTGTTTCCTACAAACACAATGGACTGTGAAGAACTTTAAAACAGCTTAACAGAGTCCTCTGTATCCTCGGGATTCCTAAAGGCAGTGCAGAGCTGGACCCATGTCCTGCCCAGTGCTGGTGCTCATGCTACCAAATCAGCCAGGCTCTGACCCTGCGATTAAATCAAAACTCTCACCATGCTGAAAATGTAACGTACAACACAAGCAATGCCAGGTGCACTTAAGTAAGCACATGAAGCAAGTATCTACAGGTTGAAAGACCACTTGCCCTGCTCACATATAAGATAACATGTCCCAGAGGTGACTAGAAACAATCTAGAGAAAAAGACTTTCCAAAAACAAGAGCAATTACCAGCCAAACAGCATAAATAGGACCGCCAAACATGTATTTAGAAAACAAACAATAAAAAAAAACTACCATACCCCTTTCACATACAAAATGTTTCCTTGGAGAAATCAACAGAAGACAATGATATCATAAATCCATCATTACTCTGAAAAACCATGGGAACTGTTCCACGAAACAAAGCAAAACATCCTTACTATGACGGCAAGTCAATAAACATGACTAGGCCCTGGCCAGGTAGCTCAAGTAGTTAGAACGTCATCCCACTATGCCAAGGCTGTGGGTTCGATCTCTGGTCAGGGCAAATACAAGAAAAGCAACCAATGAATGCATACATAAATGGAACAACAAATAGATGTCTCTTTCTCTCCACCCCCACCTCTAAAATCAATAAATAAAAATTTAAAAAACACAAAACAAACAAAAACAGGGACTATAATTTTCGTCCCCACGAAGGCGCTGAATGATTCTAAGGGCAAGTCACCAATATTCCGTGGCCTGTTCTGCGTAACACTGGATCCCAATGGTGAGCCCAGCCCATCTCAACATCCTCTTCATTGTCTTTCCCGACACTGTCACCTCACAGCTGTCACATAACACTCGACAGACTCCCCTCCCCATCACCCCTCAGTGGCAGCACAGCCCAAGGCTCACTCTCTTCTCTTTCACACGCCTTCCCAAGGAGAACTCAACCACTCAGCTGCAATTCCAACCAACTCCTCTCTTGGAGACACCTCCTCATGGGACCAGCTTGGCTGGAAGCCTGGAAGAATTTTGTTTTTGTCTTGCTAACCCTTAACTCATCACAGCTTTTTCTGAGGCGCCTCCCCTCTCTTAACAGATTTTAAGCTCTTTACGGGCAAGGGAGGTATCAAAATCACCTTTACTTTGTACCTCAAAAGATATATCTGATGCACCGAGAGAGGTAGAATATCACTTACACAGTATTTCTTGGCAAAAAATATATAACCTAAATCTAATCACAAGGAAACATGGAATAAGCCCAAACTAAAGAATATGCAAAAAAACTGTCAATGCCATAAAAAACCCAAAAAGGCTAAAAACATGTTATGAAAACAAAGAAAGGCTAAGGATATAAAGAGACACAATAACTAAATGGCAATGTATAATCATAGGGGGAATTATTAAGAAGGTCATTATTCAAAAAACTGGCAAAATTTGAATATGGACTACATTAGACTGAAAGGTATTATGTCAATATAACCTTTCCTGATTGAGGTAACCATATATTGAAATATTTAGGGGGAAATAAGCTTGATGTCCAGGATTCATTTCTAAATGGTTCAGGAAAGGAAAATACCATAGAGTAATGAAACAGAAATGGCAAATATGGAAATATGGCAGAAAGAGTGATAATAAAGCAAATCTGCAATAAAGTTAAAAAGGTAAATAATACATAAGATAAAAGCAATAGAAATAAAATAGCGAATATTAGAGAATGTTAACAATTGGTGAATTGGGGGAAATGATACATGGGAGGAGTTCCATGTACTAACCTCAAAACTCTCCTTTAAGTGATGTATATAAAATTCCACACTGAAAGTTTAAAAAGGTGTCAAACAAACAAACAAACAAACAATACTTGTGCTAGCCTTCGATCATCAGTTTCCACGTGCCTGGAGAGTGGACGCACTGGTGACACTGAGTGACAGTGAGTGACCTGGCTGCCTGGTTACCCGCGCCACAGCGCTCTAATCCCCAAACTGCATCCACTTAATGTCCAGCTCCAAGTCCAGTCCAACTTCAGAATATGGCTGCAGTCCTTCTCCTTGTCAGAGAAATCAAGGAGCCCTGAAACCTAGTGGTTTGGTGTTTAAATAAGGCAATGTACCACTTTTAACCATAAATTCCAGTTCTAGAAATGGGCTCTGTTTCCACTGGCCAAGCCTTGTCTTACACCAAGGACACCTTAGAATGATAGCATTCAAGGGCCTCCAAGGCCTGGGCCTTTTTTCTCCATTAGTTGTCTTGAACATTAGATACCTGCTTACTGCCTGGACCTCATTCCTGCCAGCACATTTCCCAACTTGTCACCTGGCTGCCTGTGGGGATATGCACACTCCACCTGCACGCCGGCTGCCCTAGGGCTTCCTCCTGTGGCCCATCACCAGGTCTTCACAGAAGGTTGGTGATTCCAGGTTCATCTACACCATCTCTGGATCCCAGACGCCCCTCTCTCTCCTCCAGTTAATCCCTAGCAAATAACAGATGCAGCACTAACACTACTGAATAAAAGTGAGCTGAATAGGTAAAATGAATATACTGTACTAATAGATTCTTCCTGAAATTAAAAAGGTGTATTACATGAAACTGACTGAAAAACCTCTTTGTTCACTCACCATACTTGAAATTTTGTGAGTATAATATTTATGGTTGTCCAAAGTAAAGTCAGAGTTGTAACATGGAAGTTTCCTAGATTTTATTGTTTTTAAAGTTTTCGACTTACTGGAAATACAAAATTGTCTACAATGCTTTATTTACTAACAAAAAATTATAAAGCAAAAACAGAAATGAAAATTAAGGAATCTTTAGAAGAAAACACTTGAAAAAAGATATTCTATTTGACTTCTAATTAGTACTAACTTCGCATCAATACAGGAAGCTTTCAGAAACAGTTTGTTTAAATTTTATTTTCTGATTGTCCCTACTATGGAAATGGAAGTCTTTTATATACTGATCTTAATGTCTGGCAAAGCACACTAATTCATCTTATCAGTTTTAACAATATGCTCACATTTTCTCAGATTTTCTATAATAAAATTATTGCACTGTATTCACAAAGGGTCATTTCTTCATTCTCAATTCTCGCATATTTCCTTTTTCATGTCTTAACGGACACAGCAATCTTTACATTGTTTCTGACTTTAAGAGAATACTTCCAACACTCTACCTTTAAGTATGCTACTTGTTGTATGCTGTTAGTAAGTAGACTGTCAGAATAAGGAAGTTTCATTCTACAGTTAATTTGCTGAGAGATCCCCCCCTTTGCAAGGGTGTCAATTTTTACCAAGTGTTTTTACTACAGCAAGATGATTGCAAATTTTTTTCTTCTTCAATACACTGAAGTGGTAAAATATGTTAACAGATAAATTATTATTAAACCATTCTTGTATTTTATAAATCCAACTTTGACAAGTATATTTTAATGCATTACCAAATTCCATTTTCTAATGTTGTATTTAGACATTTTATGTGTATGTCCATAAGTAAGACTGACCTACAGACTGTACTGTTTTATCTGGCTTTGGCATAAAGGTTTATCAGCCTCATAAAATGACTTGGTTAACCTATACCATCATTCTCGATCCTTGGGAAAACTGCTAGAATTAACCTGTAAAGCATGGGTATAAGTATATATATTTCTCTTAGGTCTAATGAGAACCAAAGGGTGTCCTGGACAATTTATGAGAAGTGCCTTTAAAGGGGGGAGGGGTGCGTTTTTACCCACTTCCTCTTTCTCCCAGCTCTGATAAGTAGAAAAGATGACGTCACTGAAACAGAAGTCAAACTGGAAATGTCTCAAGTCCAAATTAATTGAAATAAAAGAACTCTAGGCTGTTACTTTTCAGCCGAAGTATAAAGAATTATACTGAAAAAAAGAAAGATGGTCACACGGTTATTTAGAATAACCAAATAATTAGAAAGCTCATAAATGTTCAAAATACGAGAAAATATGAAGTATAGGACATTCCTATGATGGTAAACAAGGTGTTCATTACAAATGTTTTTGTAAAATGTTTTAATGACATGGTATTATGCTCATAATAAAAGAGTAACAACTTAATAAAGGCATGCATGATTGTGTGTATATTCTATATCAACAGTATTTTAATTACAATCTTAATACATACACATATACCTATGCACAGGTATATATTAAAGGAAAAACACAAATATGGGTTACAGAATTATGAATTATTTCAGTTTGCTTCTTCACCTTATGTATTTGTCAAATTATTCTCTAGTGAGCACGTATCTTTCTTCTTCATTAAAAAAAAGAACTAAAATACCTTCCAATATGGCTAGAAGAAAATTAAGTTGTACATGAATTTATCTATAATGAAATCAAAGAAGTTAAGAGCACAAGTTTTGCAGTCAGACAGGCTTGGGGTTTCTGCTTACTGACTGTATGCCTCCAGGCCATTATTTAATATAATATCAATTTCCTCATTTATAAAATAAAGATGGTACCAACCTCACTGAGCTATTATTGGAATTAAAGGATCTAGCACAGAGTAAGCATTTACTAAATGGTAGTAGCAGACACTATCTGATGCGCCTTGAACAGATGATGTTACAAATCTGATTCCTTGAGGGCACACTAAGAAACATCAAATGCTAAAGATACAACTCAAGGTGTCAAAACCCATCCATGTGTGGGAGAGAGCAAAGTCAGTGCTAAAAAACTGAAGATATCAAGGATAATGAAATAAGGTTTCTCACTGTTAAAGATGAGGATTACAAAAAAAGAAAAAAGAAAAAGGGCAAAACTAGTAGGAACCTTGTGACATCAGATTAGCATTGGAGAATTTGCTATGAAGTCACAAGTGCACAAAGATACAGAAATATACATGTTAAAGTGTGCATTCACACACACACACACACACAGAGACACACACATACACACACTCCTCTGTTTACTCAAAGGTCGAGAGCAGGGATACAAAATAATGAGCATATCTCTAGCACCAGGTCTTGGTTTCTAAGTATCATTCTCCAAAATCTGTGACAAACTGACCTCAAAATGATTAATAACAGATTATAAACAACTGATTAAAACAGAAAGGCATTAATCCATCCTGATATAAGTAACTTGCAAGTTTGATGGGGAAGAAGATATCTACATAGTCTCAAAGCGAACACACACAAAATGGTCATTAGTTATAAAAGGAAAAAGAAATTTCACAGTTGCAAAGCCTGGCAGACAACACCTTGATCAACCAATCAAAGCGAACATCACCAGCAATGAGACAAACTAGAATTGTGCACCACCTGACAGGATGAAGAAAAAGAACACATGACCTCTGTGCTATTCCTGTCAAAGACAGGTCATCTAAATTTAATACTGAGGGACAGTCTACAAAATAATTAGCCTATAATCTTCAAAAGTACCAAGTCATGAAGTGAAGACAGAGAAACTGTTCTAGGTTGAAGGAGACTAAATAGATATCACACTTACATCCATAATGGTGAACTGTAACCTTTTGCTATAAAAGTCTTTATTGGGAAAACTTATAAAATTTGAGCGGGGTCTGAGAAATCGATGGTATAATATTTCATTGTTACTATCCTGATTTTGAGGGCTGCATTGTGGTTATGTAAGAAAATGCCCTTGTTCACAGGAAATACACAAAGTATTAGAGTGGGATATAGCCTCATGGTGACAACATACTTTCAAATGGTTCAGTTAAGAAAGGGTCTTCTACTGTACTTGCAAGATTGAGACTGCTTTGAAACAAAGTAGAATAAAATGAGTTAAGCAAGCACAACACTCAGAGTAGTGTCAAGCGCCCCATGACTGCTAGCTGTAGCTATTATCAGTAACATTGTTGCCATTGTCAGGGAGAGATTAAATCTAAAACCTTGCAAATGCCTCAGTTTATGACTGCTACTAAATACGATAATAATCCTTAGGCCTCATTATTGCTTTAAAAAAAAAAGAAGCTCCTCCCTGGAAGAAGAAAAGGCATAGCTGATTGCAGGTAACCACAGCTGATCAAGAACATTCTCTTCTGGGTAAGATAGGAGACCAGATCTGAGCTCTCAACTTGTTTTCCACCTGAATACTAAGAGAAGG
Source organism: Mormoops blainvillei (assembly GCA_004026545.1). Classification (NCBI taxonomy): domain Eukaryota; kingdom Metazoa; phylum Chordata; class Mammalia; order Chiroptera; family Mormoopidae; genus Mormoops; species Mormoops blainvillei. Next base: position 86,839 of record PVJD01001151.1, read on the forward strand.
TTCATGTTGAAAATACAAAGAACCAATCAGATGTTACCTGCTACAGACTAAGGCCCCTGATGCTTTTATAATGAAGAGAGCATGGGGAAGAGGAAGAGACAATGTACCAGTAACTATGAATACAAAATACTACATTTTAAATGGTATGTTTCCTTCACTAATAAATTAAATGCACTTGGGGGACCTAAAGAACTCTTCTAAGCAAGGGGAAACAAATGGACTGGTTCTTGGGAAAGTTCATGCTTCATAATTTAAAGATTAAGGTATCTCCTCTCAAGTGGCCACTACCATTTGTTCTTTCTGGAACTCCATTCACCATTACTTCCTTCCTCGCCTCCTAATTCACTGGCCCGAGGCAGAGTATGCGGACTACAGAAGTGAATTTGGGATGAATCTTGTACATATAACAAAAGTGAACAATATCCCGAGTGCAGGAATGTCAAAACCAACTCCAAAAGCAAAGCCCAATTACCTACGGGTTCAAAGTTTAGGCTAGCGTGAGAGTCAAGCCTCTCTCATTTGTCAGCCCCTTGTAGTCTGTATCCTACATAAAGTTAGAAACATCTGCCCCATTTTTGGCGGGGGGGTCCCAATTAAGTTTTGTTCCTTAAACATCACGGCTAGCAAAAATACAGTGTCACAATCCCTTAGCTAACGTCCTGAGGATCAGAGGATTTTCAGAATTCAGAACCTTTTGGATTTAGAAAGGAAGTATAGCGAATATACCATATAGTATCTAATACCACAATAGTGTCTGAGAAATGATCACTGGTCTATCACATTAGTACTTTTGTTGTACAAGTTTTGCAAACTCACACAAAGTGAACAAAATTAAGAATTAAATAGCCTCCTATCTGCTCAAGTATGACAATCAAATGAGTGTCAGCAGCAAACAGCATAAAAATCTTTTGATTTTTTTCAGAGTGTTCAGACTGCAGAATTAAAGAGATTATGGAGTGCTCAAATTTGAAAGGCAATGACAAGTCTGTTCCCCCTATCATACATGGGTTCAAAAAACTAATACCATCAGAACCAAAAGTTCTGCACAACCAGGTCCCTGACCAGAAACAACATTATAATAAGGTTAAGGAAAAAATTAAAATGTAGCCAAACACTGGGGTTTGAGAAAGACTTATACAATAAACATGAAAAAAAAAATCCAAACTTTCAGTGCTTGCTAATATGCTAAATAAATTAAGGAAAATAACATAATAAATCAACTTTGAAATACTACCATAAATTTGCTATGAGAAATAATAATTCTGTCTCAAGCTTCAGTTTCAACTGCTCGCTTAAAGCAAAGTTCCTGCATTATTTAGGAGGAGTGGACCAGTCATCAAAGTCTGCAGTCACAGAACCACCATTCTTTACCTTCCAGTGATTTTACACTACCTCCCAGGGTTATTACTACAGTTTGACATTTCCTCTCCAGATGACTCTGGGCACTTCAAGTCAGCACACAGCACCATGTAGTTATGATTACATACTAGTCTCACTCATTCAAATCAGGGGAAGAACTATGCAGAAACCAGCTTCTCACATTGCCCCATTCCTCACAAATTTGAAACAAAAGGCAGAAACAGAGGTAATGGGTCAGTTCTGCAAGGATATGCACCCGAGCGTTCTGAAGACTGGGTTGTGTATAGCCAGGTGAAGGAAACCTGTTTTCTACAGTCTGTTAAATCACATACACTCTTTCGATCATTTGAGAAGCTGCAGGAACTGTATACCAAACCCCAAGCGCACAGGTATAAAGTGGTTCAGGGTGAAAAACTAATGGCCCAGGGCTGTAGGCCACACTGGCTCTACTGATACAATTTTTACACTCAATTTGTGAGAAGTCTGAGGTCTGCCACAAACTTCACTTACAAGCAGACATTCAAATATCTGTTCACTTCAATTCATCCAACACCCTATCGTACTTGCAATACACAAGCACAAGCACCAACATGAATAAAGGGGGTCCAGAAGGTCTAAGCATTCACAGGGGTGACTCAGAAGGCAGGGCCTCTACACACGCCGCACAGGCACTCTCTATGTTGCCTTTTCAGGTGAGAGATGAAGAATCTCCTCCTATTGTATACCTAACCCACACATTAACAAAATTGGGGAGGCACCACTCTGGATGACTGCCAACAACACACAATGAAAATGAGAAAGGAAATTGTAAGCCTCCAGCTTACATAGGTAACTGATATACCACTTTTAATAAGCATTCAGCAAAAACAGTTGTATAACCAAAACTAGTAAAACATAATTCAACTGGTTGTGAAAAACCTAAGAACCAAACATTTAAAACACAAAAGCAATTCAGTCAATTCACTGATACACTTTAGCTTGTACCATATGAAAACTATTTATCAAATAGTTAAACATGACATCGCTGAAATAACAGACTCCTTTGTATCTAGACAAAAATCCAAGTTCCAGTGTTCCATGCTTCATCTGGGCAACAGGAAGACATGACAGGGTAGTCGATAAATGCACATGTAGAATAAACATTTCAAAATACAGAAAGATTTTGAAATATTACCACTGGTCAGTCTCTCTGTCATTGGAATAGGGCAAACTTCAAAAAAGAAAATAAAAGCTCAAATTCACTATTTTCTAAAGCCAAAAAAGGTGACCATTACACTATTACCATTATAGCTCTTGTCTAGTGTATTTATAGACACTAATATATATGCCCCAATAAAGCTTTATGCAGTCTCTTACAACCACAGCAAAGGAATATGTTGTCTTTTATTGACTCTAGGCTGACTGTCGTAACAGCAACATTCTAAATTTTACATATAATTTCTCAGCATCCTCTAGGAAAAGGTTTTTGCTACTAAACGATTACCCATCTTCCTATTATATTTAATGTAGTTCTACATTATTACATTTTTTACTATATTTTAAATGTAGTTCTTCAACTTACTTTCTTGAGCCAAGCACCTTTTATTTCTTTCTAAATCCTTGTATTTGTAGATTATGTCTGGGGTGTCCTGAGCATATAATATTTGATTATCTGCTAACATTCTTTTTTTTTAATCCTTAATAAAAAAATAAATAATTCTACCTATTACATAGATCTTATCAAGAACTGGGTCTCATACCAAGAGCCCTACTAGAGATATTTCAGTGAGTGTTCCTGGGGTTTTACTGAGCAAACAAAACAAATGGCTAACCAAAGAACTTTCCATAGGTCCTAGTACTTTCAATATGATATCATGGAAGGTGTGACAAAATGTAATAATCTGCCAATTCATAATAAGTTCAAAACACAGATCAACTAAACATGTCTTTGTCTTGCCCTCTCTAAACCCAAATTTTCCCATGTTTCCTTTTCCTTTTTTTTTTTTTAAATAGGAAGACAACAAAGACATTAATTACAACTCCTACCAAAGAGGTCTACTATAGGCTTTAGGGGTCTTTTTTTTTTTTAAGGATCTTACTAGTATATTCCCAGATGTGTACACACACATACACAGTGAGAAAAGCAAAAGTTCTCACTGAGTGGGCCCAAGTGACTCACTTACCTTGTCTCAGGGTTGTAGCCTAATATGTAGAAAAATGAATCCACTCGAGCTTTAAACTCTCTAGCAGCAAATATGTCAGAAAAATGAGAGATGTTACACTTCCCTCTGAAAATAAACAAACAAAAATACATTAGTAATACCCTCTATTACTTTGCAAACCAAAATACTATTGGAGGGGTAGGGATGGGAGAAGATATAACTAATTCCACATTACTCTAATAACATGTAGAATATAGTTACAAACTCCATAATTATCTGTTCAGAAAATTGGGAGTTCCCAAAAGAAAATGTCTAATATGATACACATTTTTGTTTCATGACTGCTTCAATCTACAACTTTACAACTTAATTGCTTTTTAAATTTTTATTTACTGATTCGGAGAGAGAGAGAGAGAGAGAGAGAGAGAGAGAGAGAGAGAGAGATCAGTTTGTTGTTCCACTTATTGATGCAGTCACTGGCTGATCCTTATACGTGCCCTGACCAGGGACTGAACCTGCAACCTTGGCGTTTGGGGATGACACTCTAAACAACTGAGCTACCTGGCCAGGGTTTTAATAGCTTTTATCTCAACATTTTAGTCATAGAGTAAAATTAAACCACAAAGATAAATTGAGGGCAGGACTGTGATGAAAGGATATTAAAATAGGAATGATAAGGGAAAATTAAAGCCACAGTTAAATTACAAAAAAATCCATCTAAAGCCCTTCTACACCATCAAAGCAAAATGAGCCTTTCTTCCTGCTACCTTATGACAGGCAGAATATATAACTGATAAATATATTTTTTCTCTTTTAACATACAAGAAATTGATTTGAAAATTAAAAGAGCAATTTTTAACTTTCTAAGTATATAGATGAGTTCTAATATACAAATCAAAACTTTCAATTTTTAAGTAATATTAAATGACTGTAAGTTGGAAACATTTTCCCATGGGAAATATTGCAAGAATAGGTTTCCAGGTTCACCTATCAACAAAAGTTAACCCACAATATAGCTGAAAACCCTCCAGTGCCGCAGAACATCTTAAGCCGTGTTTCCACAAACCAAATGTACATGTCAGAAACAGTGTACCATGCGGTAGGGCTCACCTTGCCACTACAAGCCCAAGTGCATGCACACACACATACGCACACGTGGATGTGTACATGTTGGGGTGATTTCCTAGAGGGCAGGGAAGTTTATTTCCTAGAAGGCAGGAAGGTTTTAAGAACTTCAACTCCCTCGTGGTCAGAGAAGTTAAAGTTCATGCCCAGTGGAAGCTAAAGGCTGTGGTTAAGATAGATAGAATTGTCACATCAAGAGTGCACCAGGACCCTTCCTGAAACGTGACCCCCACTGCCTGGACAGGCGCTCCACTCCCACAGCACTGCCTGAGTCGGATGCCACAACATGACTGCAGCCGACGGCCAGAGTGTTCATGAGGGACACTGGCTGAGGGATATCCACGTGGACACAAACACTCACTCCTTCCTGCCCAGAAATGAAAAGGTCATGTCCTCCTTTCCCACAGGGCTTAGGTGACTGTGACCAAAGCCATAGTGATGGGCAGAGGCTCAGATGGGCTCTTACAATTGCCACTTCTAAAGTTAAATACAAATTCTATCAATTTGTTAAAAAGTTCCTTTGGGAAGTACTGATTAGAAGATAATGCAGGGCTATCGAGCACTTGAAATGTAGGTAGCACAATTAAAGAGAAATAAATTTTAAATTAAATTTATTATATTTTTAATCCTCACCTGAGTATATGTTTGTTGACTGGGGTGGGGTGGGGAGGAGAGGGACAAGAAGGGAGAGGTAAGAGAGACAGATATCAATGAGACAGAAACATAGATCGGCTGCCTCCTGTATGTGCCGCAACCAGGGACTGAACCTGCAAGCTAGGTATGTGTCCTTTTGGTCTACGGGACAACACTCCAACCAATTTTATTTAATCTTAAGCTAGTATACATTTAAATAGCTACATGTGACCAATGGCTAACATACTGAACAGCACAGATTTTTATTACTGCAGAAAGTCCTACTGAAAGTACTGATTTGTAGGTATAACAAGATACAACTGAAGAAAACATGGACCAGGCATCAACTCACCAGGCCCAAGACCTGTATCTCTTCAGAATTTAGCTGGAATCAAGAGAAAGAGGGTTAAGATCACTTTTACAGATGAAGAATGAACTAACTCTACACCTTACTACCATCTATCTGAAGTGATTTAGTCCCCAAAGACAAGAAAAAATAGGGATAAAAATACTCATTGTATCTGTCTCATAAAAATATTAAGATCAAATAAGCAGCCTATGAAGAAGTCTATTTCACTCTATATACTATTCAGTACTACGTAAATAAGTTATTTTCACTATCATTGTCCATTACCAAAGCAAACTGATTCCTCTTTTATTATTCTTTGCTATTGCTCAAATTTAAGTATACCCTTAAACTTGAGTAATTAGTTGAAGTATTAATTTAAAATATAAAAACCTTACTAACCCACAGTTCTTAACACAGGCATTAGAAATGAAATATATTTAGGACAGGGTTTCTCAGTCTCAGCACTGGTGACACTTTGGTGTCAGGGGCTGTTTTGTATTTAGCAGCATTCCTGAACTCCACTGGAGAACACCCCACACACACACTGTTGTGATTATCACAGGATCTAAAGAGGTTGCCAAATGTTCCCTGGGGAGGACCATGCAACTGGTTTAGGGAAAGACAAAAGCTGTAGGAACAGAAGGATATCATCCAATAAATAACTATGAAGCTATCATAAATGGGACTTTGTCTGCCATTAATTTTGTCCTCTATTTGTTTCCTGTTCGATTATACAGAAGACACTGAATTTTGTATATTATTTTTACTGCCTGTTACTTGACTGAATTCTCTGGTAATTGATATAGTTTGCCCACTGGTTCTCTGAGATTTTCCAGATAAGCTGTTACTTGCAAGTAAATATAGTTTTCCTTCTTCACCCTTTCTGACACCTCTAATTGCACTGTACCTCTAAGACAGCGGGCAGGCTGTGGGCACCCTTGCCATGTTCCTGACCCAATGGAACTGTCTCTTGGGCGTTCCCACTAAATGTGATCCCAGCTTTAGAAATAATCGTATCATGATCATAGTCTTTAGAGACACAGCTTTTTCCCTTAGCTTTATTAACATGATAAACGATATTAACAGAGTCTCTAACAGTAACCTACCTTTGCATTCCTGAAATAAATCCCAGTTGGTCATCATGTATTTTTTAATGAGATATTAGCATTTTTAAAATAATTTGATTAGTTAGATCTGAGAGCTGATCCTGGCTCCTCATAACAAAGTAAGGCAGTGAATTAATTTGGGGTGAAGAGATCAGAAACTCTAAATAGCTAGTTTAGGGTTTCTCGGCCCTCGATTTCCAGAAAACATACTCTAAAACATATTCCTGTAACATAAATTTCTAGTAAGTCGGTAGCTTGTAACCCGGCCTATTTTAGGATTTTTTTTTCCAAAATGATTGCTCGAAGTAGGAAGCAGATAATCAGAAAGTTGGAAAGGAGCCCTTGAGCCCAGAAGACGTCTAGCTCTTCTTCGCCACACCCCACAATAAGCGCTGAAGAACTCGCTGTTACAACTGCACAGGTCCCAGTTCTCAGGCTGCACAAAAGCAATCGGTCTAGAGCCTTCCACCATCAGTAAAACACAATTTTTAGGGTGAAAAAAGTAGCACAACAAACAAGCTGCAAGCTACACTTTTTATTTATTTGAATAAAACGTATCTGCTCATTCCCAGGACAGGTTTATCTACTCATTCTTGGAGCACCTAGAGATGGCTCCTCGAGCTAAATTCTTCCCCGAACACCTGAATCAGTCTGTGTAGCCAATTAATCTATTCAATAAGCCACAGAAAATGAAAATAAATGGATGCTAAGTAATTGTAACATCAATAACTAGATCCAGAATTACATTTATTTTCACTTTTTCTTTTCTTCCTTTTATGTTTTTAAGAACCCAATTCAGATTCAATGAGCACAAGCACAGCCCCCGCTGTGGAGTATGAGACGCTCTGCAAGGCCTGCTCGCACATCGTGTCTTACTGAACACAGCGCCAGAAGACGTGTGTCCAGGAGATGTGTGCTCGGTGCGGCGTTCTGTCACTTAATCCTGTGGCCTTCAGTAAGTGTGTCAAAATGATGGCTCAAAGGTTAACAAACTTGACCTTGGTCACAAAACTATGTGGCAGAGCCAGGATTCAAACAGAAGTCTAATTTCAAAGTGGCGCTTTTTCTATTATACCAGGGTCAGCCAAAAACACTTACCTGGAAATAAAGAGAACTCAAAAATACTCTACTCAAGATATTGGCTTTGGTATATGGTTATTGATAAATATAATGAAGAAAAAAAAAAACAACAGCTGTAGAAACTCAGCTTGAACGGCAGGGATGAGGGCAGCCCAGGCAAGAATTCAGAGAAGCAGCAGAGCAGTGATGCAGGACCTCAACACAAGTTTCTACAACTGTGAAGATCCCACAGTCTCTTCTGGATATAAACCTACTTTGGGTACAGTAGGTTTGCTACAATCTCAATTTCCAGAGAAAGTGCTGCAGAGGAATTCTGCCTTCCTGTTGATTCATGGTGGCTAAAGGACAAAGCTCTCTCTCCCTGAAACCGAAGCCTAGCACCGCCCTAAGAGAGAAAGTTCTATGTTGCTTTCTTTCTGAGTGAATGGCATGGGCAGAGCCCCCTCAGAGCTACTGTGAGCCCAATGAACCCATTCAGCTGAGCACTTTGATCTCTGAGAAGAATGGTGCTAAGTACTATCAGTCTTTTTCTTTTCTGTCCTCCATTTTTTTCATTATAGTCATTTGATCCTTTTCCTTGTGCCTATGGATTATTTGTCTGTCTTTCAATATTGAATTTATTTTTGGCAATACTGCTTTATATCTAGAGAAAGAAAAAAAAATCTTTCTATGGATAAACGGTGAAGTAAAATAGGAAGGAAAAAACTTAATTCCCCCCACCCCATATTTTAAAATTAAAGTAATCTAGTTTCAGCCAAGGGGGAAGCGTAGGTAGATACACTTTGCCTCCTCACACAACCAAAAGAAGCACAACAAAAAACAACCAGAATTGCCAGAAAATCGAACTCTATGGAAGTACAACCACCACGGAGTTAAAGAAGAAACATTCATCCAGACTGGTAGGAGGAGTGGAGACGGAGAAGGGAAGCCAGGGTGGAGGGGATGTGGCAAGGCGGCGGCTGGAGGACCAGCCAGGCAAGACAACAGCTGGCGGTACCACATTTGCTGCAGAGGTGCCGGAAGGAACTAGGGAGTGAGACAGATTGTGCAACCCAGAGTTCCAGTGCAGGAAAAGAAAGCCTCAAAACTGCTGGCTGTAAAAACCTGTGAGGGTTACAGCAGCAGGAGAAACTACCGGCCACATAGGAGAGTTCGTTGGAGGGACCCACGGGGTCCTAGAATGTACACAAACCCACCCACCCGGGAACCAGCACCAAAAGGGCCCAATGTGCTTGTGCATAGCGGAGGAAGTGACTGAAAGCCTCGGAGAACAGGACTAAGCAGCACTGTTCTCTCTTGGACCCCCCTCCCCCACACAGTGCCACAACACAGCATGTGGGTTGCTCCGCCCTGGCGAATACCTAAGGCTCCGCCCCTTACAAGGTAACAGGCAAAAAAACAAGGCGCAAAGGAAAGAAGAGATCAAGGTTCCAAAAATAGAACTAAGATATGAAGAGACAGCCAACATATCAGATGCAGAGTTCGAAACACTGGTAATCTGGATGCTCACAGAATTGGTTGAATATGGCCACAAAATAGAGGAAAAAGTGAAGGCTTTGCAAAGTGAAATAAAGGAAAATACACAGGGAACCAACAGTGAAGGGAAGAAAACTGGGACTCAAATCAACAATTTGGAGCAGAAGGAAGAAATAAACATTCTACCAGAACAGAATGAAGAAACAAGAATTCAAAAAAACGAGGAGAGGCTAAGGAACCTCTCTGGGACAACGTTGAAATGTTCCAACATCCGAATCATAGGGTGTTAGAAGAAGAACAGGAAGAGCAGGAAATGGAAAGCTTATTTGAAAAAATAATGAACGAGAACTTCCCCAATCTGCCAAAGGAAGTCCAGGAAGCTCAGACAGTCCCAAAGATGTTGGTGCCAAGGAAGCACACACCAAGGCACATGATAATTACGTTACCCAAGATTAAAGATAAGGAGAGAATCTTAAAAACAGCAAGAGGAAAGGAGAGAGTTACCTCCAAAGGAGTTTCCATAAGACAATTAGCTGATTTCTCAAAAGAAATCTTACAGGAAGAAGGGGCTGTAAAGAAGTATTCCAAGTCATGAAAAGCAAGGATCTACATCCGAGATTACTCTATCCAGCAAAGCTATCACTTAGAATGGGAGGGCAGGTAAAGTGCTTCCCAGACAAAGTAAAGTTAAAGGAATTCATCATCACCAAGCCCTTATTATATGAAATGTTAAAGGGACTTATCTGAGAAAAAGAAGATCAAAACTATGAACAGTACAATGACAACAAACTCACAACTATCAATAACTGAACCTAAAAACAAAAACAAACTAAGCATACAACTTAAACAGGAATAGAATCACAGAAATGGAGATCACATGCAGGGTTATCAGCGGGAAGCCAGGGTGGGAAGGCAGAGCAGGGAGAATGGAGGAAAAGGCACAGGGAATAAGAAGCATAATTGATAGGTACAGAACAGACGCGGGAGGTTACCAATAGTGTAGGAAATGGAGAAGCCAAAGAATTTATATGTATGACCCACAGACATGAACTAAGGGGGGAGGGCGGGGAAGATGCTGGTGGGAGGGGGGTGCAGGGTGGAGGGGAATAAAGGGGGGGAAAATGGGACAATTATAATAGCATAATCAATAAAATATACTTTAAAAAAAAAAGTGTGCCTTAGTAGACTGAGTGCTGGCCTATGAACCAAAGGGTGGCCTGTTAAATGTCCCAAATCAGGGCAAGGGCACATGCCTGGGTTGTGAGTCAGGTCCCCTGTAGGGGGCGTGTGAGAGGCAACCACATATTGATGTTTCCCTCCCTCTTTCCCCCGCCCTTCCCCCGCTCTAAAAATAAATAAATAAAATCTTCAATTAAAAAAAAAGTTAAAGTAATCTAGCTTTGGTGAAGAGAAAAGGTGTAACTAGAGATTCCTGGGGGCACTGCCATTCTTCTTCTGCTGGAAATGATCTTACAGTGAGCACTCTACCACCGAAAACCAGCCAAGACTACTATGCACTAAGACCCACAGAGATGAGATCCAGATGTGAGCAAATGTCAATAGATCCACAAATATTTACTGAGCGCCTACTAGGTCAGATCTTTCAGTAATTATGTGACCACTTTCATCTGGTAAACTTTTTTGAAAAAGAAAAAAAGGCAATTGTTAAGTGACATAAGAGATGTGTACTTGAAACTAACATAATCAAATTTAAGATGACAGCTTTATGAAACCACTCTATGGCCCTTTAAAGAAAATACCACAGGAGAAACAAACTAATCAGTAAGGGTTCTAGTCATACGCACAGCGAAAAGAAGGTAAGGAATTCCCACTTTAGCAAGCTAGCCCTTAATAGCTAGGGAGGGACACATCTCCAGAAATATATCTTATTGTAAAAATCATTTTATTCATCTGGGTCCAGCTGGAATTATCTGAGACAACTGGCTCTTCTACATATGCTAATACAGTATCAAAAGACTACAAATCTGAGTATCTTCTAATGAATATCCAAATATAGTCATTTTAAGCAATTATGTGAAAACATGTTGAATAACCAGTTACAGATATATCTCATATATTTACTGAATTAAATCAACTCTAAATTGTTTGAAATCTTTTATCTCAACAAATGAAACAAGATGGGAAGAGGAGGGAAAAGCATGCAAAGCGGGATAAGAAATAATCCCAGGATCAAGCTACTTGTCTTAGCTACCAATTTAATGGTTTCATCAATCTAGCCAACCTTCCATTAACTTGTTTTGTTCAGCATGCAAGTTTAAGATCCACAAGCCACTGCCACAAACACATAAAAAGTTTGTGGGAACTATGGAAGAGGTTGATAAAACATCATGAGAATTCTGCAAATTTTATCTATAAAATCCTGTAGGAAGCCAACTCTAAGCACACACACTTCTTCCCCTATAGCAGGGTTTGGCAAACTATGGCCCACATGCCAAATCTGGCCTGGCGTCTGTTTTTGTAGAGCCCAAGAGCTATGAATGGTTCTTCTATTTTTAAATGGCAGAAAAAAAGAAATCAAAAGAAAAATAATATACCCCCTGACATATGGAAATTAAATGGAATTCAGACTTCAGTGTCCATAGACAAAGTTCTATTGGAGCACAGCCACCTCATTCATGTTGCCTGTGGCTTTTGCGCTACAACGGCGCAATGAGGAGTTGCGATAGAGACCATATGAAAGATTATCTGCCCCCCAAATTTGCCATATTAAACTAAAATGGCCCCATATTTAAAGCTGCTACAAATTCGCCTTGAAATAACTGGCTTTTGCCATGTAGCTTTGCCCAAGAGCCTCCAGACTGTTTTATGGAGCACCATCTGAGCAACATAATACAGAAATTATGGTATCTCATTGTAGTTAAGCTAAAAGCCAGCACATCCCTGTGGCCTTTTTTGAAAAAAACCACATACTTTAACAAACAAAGTAGTTCTTCCATCGCTTTATTATTTCCAGCAAAGAAAGCTGTTACTTGCCTTACTTCCCCTGCCACTTAAGAAGCCCAAAGTCTTCCACTTACACACAAAATAGGCCAGAATATGTGTGTGTCCTTTTCTTGAAAGGGAAATAAGAAAGAAAATACCAGAGAGCACAAAGCAGGGGTTCATGGTCACATTTTGGCCTAATTACCTAAGACATCAAGAGGAGCTTGCAGTGTTGCCTTCTGCCTCAGAATAAAGTCTTCAGTATGTTCTCCCTACCCCAAGCTTTTTAGTAGAAAATTGTTCACATGTACAGAAAATAGAATAGGTACTTGAAAATCCTAAAAACTTTTCCTAGATTAATAATTAATAACACGCTCAGTTAATTACATAATGCCATATTTGTTTCTTTCATTTCTTTACCAGTGTTTTTTCGGGGCAGTGACTGAATCTTTGGGTAATAATCTGCAGAGCATCTTAACACTTCACCCTAAATACCTTAGCATCGGATACCAGGATAATAATTTTCAAAGAAATAAAGATAAAAAACTATAGAGAGTGCATTAAAAAAACGAAAGAGAGGAAAAAAACCAATTCTCCCTTTGCCCTCCCCCACAACCTGTTGGTGAAATTACAGGCAACCTCCGAAACCCCGCTTACACACAGAGCTAAGACTGGAATGAAGGTTAGCGTCCGGAGCACTCAGGAGTAATCTGATTAATATCACGATTATCAAAACAGATCAGGATAGCTTCACCTCTCTGCCTCTCATGCTCGGTGATTTCTCCTCCACAGGAAAGACCATGCCTCTGGCACTTACCTGAGGGCAGCAGCATGGTAGGTATCCACGTAATCAGAAATGAAGAGCTCTCGGTTCTTGATAACTGGATCTGTAATGACAAGTTCTCTTCCAGAATCTGTCAAAAAATTAATTGATTAAGAGGGTATTAACATTGGGTTTCCCAAAACAATTAGGAAAATGTTGCAAAATTTTTCTTTCAGGGTCACCTCCCACCAAAGAAAGCACAACAAATAACCAGGCCTGGACAGCAAAACAGAGAAGCGGAATAATGTATAACAGGAATAACAGAAATGAAGTATGCTGTTGGACATGTTTTATACCCTTTACTGAAGTCCCCACAGTTTGCTGAAATGCATTCAGAGCAAAACTCTTTAGAAAAGGAAAAATGGGAAGAAACAACTATCACATTGTAGCAATTTGTAAACTACTAAATATTTAGTCATCCAGTTCATTTTTTTCTTTCTTTCTTTCTTTTTTTTTTTGCTAAATAGCCTAGGATGGAGTGAAATCACAGTTTCCACTGGAAAGAATGGACAAGTTACTATTTTTAATAAGAAACTATACTTTAACTGTTTTAACAGAAGTTTTTATAGCTTCAAAGGAGAAAATAAGTAGTAAGATATGAAAGAACATCTTTCGATCATTCTTTGAAACTATTTTTGACGACAGTTTATTGAATTAAAACCCATCACCAACTGCAATGTGAAGAGCGCAGGGCACACACACCAAAGCGAGAGCCTGGTCCCTACCCAGCAGCTGCCACTTAGAAGATCTGTGGCTTTGGCAACTTACTCAGTATCTTTAAGCCTCAATTCCTTCAACTGGAAGTGGGGAGTGACATATAATTAATAGGTAACAAATGTGAATCAGGCCTCACACCCTCAAAAATCAATAAAAAGGAGCTATTATACACCTGAACAATTGTAATATACATTTTATGTACACATCTCATGTGTTAATAAAGTTACTGTGTAGAAACTACAATACTAAAAAAAGAAAAATTAAAAGATGCCCTGAACAGCCTTCCTATTGTTCTAAAAGTCAAGAGGCAGGCTGAATTCCAAAATACTCAGGAAGGCTTTGCTTTGAAAGCTGAAGTTCAAAACCCTAAATACAGAGTTCAATAATACAGACTGCTGAAAGAGGAAAGAAATGAAATACAATCCTGTAGGGCTTTATTAGTTCTCATTAGATGAGAAAAGAAAGAAAAAATGAAATTACTGTCATTTCCAAAGAAGATGTATCTCTATTCCAACTTTAAGAGGAAAACGTCATTAGTACATGCTCAGGTTTTTTTAAAGGCAAAAAATAATGAAAGGACTCAGCAAAAAACTGAACACTCCAGGAATGTCCTCATTCATCAGAAGGTGTTTTAGGGAGTATTCTCACAGTAGGTACCTCCATTTAACGAATGCTTTTAGGAAGAACGTCTCCTGGAGCTAAGACAGGGAAGAGGCACACCAGAGGCATATTTACCGTTCTCGTTATGTCGGTCCTGAACCAAATGCTGATACACAGAATCTGGGACTTCAGACTGGCGGTAGTACCATTTGACGTTCATGAGTAGGTGGTCCCTCTTACTCTGAAAAGGAAAATCTAACAGCATTAGGAACAGGGTTTCAGGTGCCCAGAGCTGCAAACCACACCCATGATCAAAAGCCCCTGGAAACAGGTGAACAGGCAGAGAGGGAGACACACAATTACCACCAGGGTCACAAAAATACACTAATCAATTGTGAGGTCCCAAATTTTATTTTTTCTAAATCCCAGGCACAGCAGCCCTCTGACCAGATCCCTCAAAGTTGCTCATTTCGGGAAACAAAGGAGACCAAACTTGAATCTATCAATCTCCCCAGTCTAATTCATTCATTCAATGTTATATATTTTTATTTGGTGTTAACTACATAGTACTACACGAATACACATCCTCCTATCTGAATTTTTAATCATTTTGGTGAATATTCATCAACTGCATTATTTATACATATTTATAAACACTGTGAAGCCACTAAAGGCAGTAAGTTAGAAAGAACTTACCCAACAAGGTCTGGCACAAAGTCATCTCTCCAGGGTTTGCCGATCACCCACACTGAGTTACATTCTCCCTCCACTTTACTGCTACACTTAATTTGCATTACTATTATGTGGCATACTAACACAGTACGCTGTGGGTGCTGACGAAAGCACCCAGAGTCTATGGAGCATGGATCCTGTCTTATTTATCTTCGTCTTTCCACACTCAAAAAAAATTACTACTGCTCTGGTTTATCTGTACCCAGATTTATGGCTCCTGAATGAGGCTTCACAAAGAGTGAAAAGCCTACTGGATTTTCTAATGCAGTACTGCTCAATAACCAGGGAGTGGCAGTATTGCATTAAAAAAGCCTCCAGACTCTTAATTCCACAGACACAACACAACAAAGGTAGACTCCAAGTAAACAACAGTTTTAAACAAATTTAAGTAGCTGAAATAGACAATATCTTCCTAAGTAATCGGAAATTTGGTTAAATATTAAACATCTACAAAGGGAGGTAGTAAGTGGTTTCGGAGGGTACTAAACTAAAACTAGGTAATCCAGGACCCTAGCCCTTAGCCCTGTCTGCAATCACTATAGCTGGGGATGACCTTAGCGGAGTCACCAAGCCATGTGACAAGTGAAGGGCCAGAACAAGATGATTTCTATGGTCGCTTCCATCTTACATGCTTATGCTTAGATTTCTTCCTCAGACAAAAGCAAGCAGATAAAATGGGGTTGGGGGGTGTTTTCTCTAAATCAACATAATGGCATTAGCCTAAATTACCATCCTAAAAAAGTTTTACAAATTAAAATGTCCTCTTCCGTGGAAGCTGACTGCTGTGCACTGAGGAACAACAGAAGACAGCACAGAGTGACCCCCTCTCCCAGGAAAAGCCACCAAAGCCGCCTCAGACACAGGGTGCTACTCAAATGCTAACCAAAGGAAACCTTCCTCCTCTTCTCACTATTTATTAGTCAAAGATTCTGCTCAAAATCATAAAAAATTAAAGGCAGAAGTGAACTTAGAGATCATCTGACTCAACACATACCACCCGGGTTTGAATCATGGCTTTGCAACTAACTAAGCTGTTCGACTTCAGGGAAATGACTTTTCCAAGCCTCAATTTTCTCATATGTAAAGTGAGGAAGAAAAAATAACAGTCTCTAGAGGATTAAATAAATGAATATAAGTAGAGCAGATTAGTTCTCAATATATGCTGGATATTACTACCACTGTTTTACAGATGAAAAGAGGCATGAAGCTATTAAGAGGTAGCTTATAAATTTGCTTTTCTCTAATTCAAAAGCAAGCTAGTAATAGCAATACAAAAACAAATCATGTAGCAAATTAGGCAGAAGTATCTTCACTTCTGCAACAATTCCAGAAGCATATAAAGTATTTCTGACAAATATGCCTCATTATTGACTAGTGATATAATTGTAAGATTGCATAAAAGGTCAGAGTGGTTACAAATGACACATTTTAAACAGAATGTGGTGAGACGCTTCCTATGCGAAGGCACCCTGGGGTATATTTCTGAATACAGAGAAGAGCCACTGAGAAGTAAACGATTTCCCACTATTTTATCTTTAAAGAGAGGAGGAGATTGATTTTGACTGATTCCACGTGGCTGGAAACCACTAAACAGGAGCGCCTCCGATCTGCTCAGTTTCACAGGAGTGGTGGCTCCGAGCAGAAAAGGGGGAGAGCAGCTGATTTTCAGTTAAATTATGGATTATTCCACATCCCTGGCCTGGACTTCTTTGAAATGGGAGATTATGTAAATTTAAGGAAATAAAGTTTAATAGAGGACAAACCCATCCCCACCCGGGTTTAGGGAAAAAGAAGGCCTGATGGTGGGTGTCTGGTTGCAAAGGAGATTTCTAGAGCTTTGAATGTCAGCCAACAGGTTGAAAATTAATTAACTAAAAAGTCAGAACTGAAATTAAACATTCGAAATGAGATAATGAACAAAGGTAAACTCGGGAGAAAGAAAAGCAACCCAAACAGGAAGAGCAAACAGGGGGCGGCCGTTGAAGGAATACTGGTTCATTTCTATATACAACGTAAAACACAACCATCCCGAATACAAATACAAGATCCAAGTCGGAGATTTTTCATGATTATTAATATAGTGCTTTCATTGATTTAAACAGCCAATCTGAGTCTTTCCTAGGACAGTCTTAACAGTAACATAATATTAAAAAAATAAAGGAAGCACGGGGAGGTGGGAACAGGAAGAGAAGGGATAAATGTTCAGAAATCACCAATAAGACAAGAGAGGTACCCAACAGAGAGGAGGCCCCAAACCCAAATGGGAACAACAATCATTTTAAATTCACCTGCGTTATAAAGGAAACACCTTCTCAGCCCCCTAAGTCCCCTATCTGGTCTTGGCAGGTAGCATCAGGGCTCCCACAGACCTCCCGTGAGGCCACTCTAGTCCCTCTACTGTTGTCAAGTGTGACAGAGATCAGGCCAAAAACAACCTAACCATGATATGAAGATGGATACCATCAAATGAACAACTTTGCAAAGCCAAATTTTTAACTGCTGAGTTCTTGAGATTTTACATTTCAAATAATGAAAGATCTAGATTCAGATTCAGGTGAAATCAGACCGAATTTGTTTTATAAAGCCTGAATAGCCAGTAAGATTTTTCCAGAAATTTAGGAAGTATAAGTGGCTTAATATTTGCATATTGTACGGCTTAAAAGAAGATATCTTTTGAAGAAAACATTCATTTCCACAAGATGGTCACACTAAAGTTCACAGTGATAGGAGTATTAGAGGTTTACTGCAACACTGAGAAACGTCCAGACAAAACTCTGAATTATAGTCAGGACACTAAGCCTGCAGAGGGGAAAACGTGTACTCGAGACATCTGTATCAGAGGATCACCGTTACTCAACTTCATGGATAACCACTAGAGCTGAGATCAATCAGAAAGAAATCAGGTAAGAAATATTCTGTAGTATTTCAAGCCACCACTCTACTTCTGTAACGTAAGACATCAGGAATGTAAGATTTTGTTACTCTATGTCTAAATATAGCTTCACCTACAGCTTTATAGCCATTACAGTTCAAAAGGTCATAAAAGTGTTACAGGAAAACCTCAGTACCGCCAAGCCAGCCAGGTCCACCCATCTCAGAGTTCTGCTCTGACTTGGGATGCCAGGAGATGAGGAGAGACGCCTTGGCACTGACTCCAGAGCTTCCTTCTCAAGGAGGTGAAAGAGCTCTGGGTGTCTCCTATAGATAAACACACTGTCAAGCACAAAACTCCCTAATGTACTGAGACATTAAGTAAATGCTTTGTTTCCTTTTAACTAAGAGGGTGAACACAGTAGTAAATTTCTTGTTGCTATTGAGTAAACAAAGTAGCCATTCTTGTATTGTCCTAAAATGCCCTTCTTCCAGAGTTCTCAGGTTCAGTGTGTAAGCGGCCTGAAAGAACACCACTGGTAGGAGTCACCATCTACACACACCTCCTAAGGTGATCACCTGACCTGTGAAAAAACTACAACTGCAGTGCCTCGCCCATCTGGGGGCCACATCACGAGTTTCTAACAGAATCCTCCTTAGCGGTGTGATGGTTAATTTTATGTGTCAACCTGACTGCACTAAGAGATGCCCAGATAACTGGGATATTAATCTTGGATCTGTCTGTGGCGGTGTCTCAGAGATGAAAATTTGATTCAGCACACTGGGTAAGGAAATCTGCCCTCAGATGTGGGCGGGCGTCATCCAATCTGCTCAGAGCCGGAATGGAAAAGGGGAAGAAAGGGCAAATTCTCTCTGTTCTTGAGCGGGGATGTCCATCTTTTCCTGCCATCAGACACTGGTGCTCCTGGTTCTCCGGGCTTAGGACTCCAGGACTTAAATCAGTGGCCCCTCAGTTCTCAGGTCTTCAGACTTGAATGAATTATACCACCTGTTTTTCTGGTTTTCCAGCTTGCAGACAGCAAATTATGGAACTTCTCAGCCTCCATAACCTCATGAGATGATTCCTATAAATTCCTGTAATATATACACAGTTATCTCCTATTGGTTCTGTTTCTTTGAAGAATCCTGACTAATACAAGTGGCTATTTATCATTTTTTGGTATTTGCGAATGGACAAAACCTGGAACTACACAGGGGTGTATTCTGAATGAGCATAATGGATTATTTCTTTAAAGAGAAATAAATAGATGAAAGAAGCAGAGAAACAAGCCAAATCCGTTTGACCAAGGTGCTTACTGCCTTGCAGCACTAGAATCAAGGCTACAGCTCATTTTCCAAACCTGTGACACTCAATCCAAAAAACTGCTTTCAAGAGATTGCATCAGTACCTGGATCTGAAAGAGGATTTAAATCATCTTGATCAGATGGTGAAGCAACAAGGTGGAACTCTGGGACCGCAGATAACTTTTAGCAGTGTTTATAACCAAGATATACAAATAACTGGTCACACACAAATCCCCAGAAAGATGATGAAAGTAACAATGTGCTAAAGTACAGGCTCTGATGATGAGAAATAATTTTCAAAATCACATTTCTTGATGAAGTCTCATTAACTCATCAAAGTCCTGCTTTTTGGTTAATTATCTTTACAGTTTACTCTGGACAAAATTCAATTTTGGTAGAACCAAGAAGGTGCATGAAAACAAAACTCTCTCTCAACTGCCCACTTACAGAGTCAAGACTTACTACAACATATTCTACCTAGGATTACATTGTGTATGGAAAATAAAATTTTCAGACAACTGATTCCTACATTTGCAGCGGAGAGACCAAAACTGAACACACAATAGCCTTGAGAAAACTCCTACTTCTTAGCCTCTCTTATAAGATAAAAGATGGGGTCACTAGGTAGCCTCTGCTATCCTTGTAGTCTTAAACTGAGTAAGATTTATGTCACACACACAGATAAGCTACACTTAAAGGGGGTCTTATTAGATGGGGACAGATATAGCAGCCCAAGGAGCATTCCTGTAATTTCCCACATGTATCCTGCTGATGTACACCATCCTGACAAAAATACTAAATGTCAGATTCAGGATTTAAAAGATCCCAAAGTGCTGCTGAAGGGTCAGGTTACAAAACTGCAATTTCACAGATAAATTAAGACCCTGTACTTGGGTCCCCAAAATACGTTGCTCAAAAACAACATAAAACCCTCCTAAAAGTCAGTTTTCACAGCTATGGTTATATCTGGTAAATCCATAACCACAACTTTTGTTTGGCCCAAAAGATTTTCCCCATAAAGGAAGAGAAAAATAGCTGTTTGTAGGCAGCACAGTAAGAAATTGCCAAATCTTCCTTAATCCCTACTAAACGGAATGAAACATTCCATTGTTTTTTTAAAAACTAAGCCCAAGTCCTATAAAGTTTGACTTTCTTGCAATACTTGGATTACTGTTTGGTGATAGTCACAATGGTTCCACTAATTCTGGGGGAGGTAATGACTTGTTATACATGTCACGGCCTGAAAAGTTAGGGAACTCCACACACCTCAAGGATGGGGTCAGAGGCTGCAGCAAGTAAAAAGGAAGTTAAAGAAAGGGGGGGGGGGTGCGGGGAGAGGCTGAGCTGTCTGTCCTCTAGAAGTTTCACAAATTAAACTATCACACTATTTCAAAAATAAAAATTATCAACTTATGACTAAAGAGATATCACACAGGTTTTGCTATTAAAAACTGATGATTAAATATCTTGAAAAGATTTCACTGTGTCAACGTGCACTTTACAGAAGTTGTTCTCAAATTTGCTAAATTCACGACTCCTTATTCTCTTCTAGAGTTCAAAGAACTTGTTTGTGTGGGTTGTGACTTGTCCATATTTATATATTGGAAAATAAATTTTTTTAACTTTAAAGATTTTTACTAACTCATTTAACAATAACCCTACTATATGTTAACATAAATAATTTCAACAGATAACTATAATTTTTTAAACAAAGAAAACTCAGAAAATGAGTAAGACTTATGTTTTTACAAATCTCTTTTATGTTTGACTTAAGAAAACATTCTGATTCTGCTTTCAGTCTGTTGAGATACATCACACATCCTCTAGCCTTTGTACAAGTCCACTGTACGCTCCTGAGAGAATGAGAGTGAGAAAAGGCCAATGATGTCCTGGTGTAATTATAAAGGTAGGCTGACCCTGCGGAGCCATGGGCTGTACTTGAGAGCAGCTTGGTTGGTGACATGCAGCAAACAAGCTGCACAAAGGGTCCTAGATGCCCTCCCTCTCTGACTCTGTTGGTTTAAACAATGTGAGCATGTTCCCCAAACAGAACCATGACTGGGGATTTTAAAGCACACATTCATTCATTCAGAAGCAAGATAGTGTTTTTAAAATAGATTTTTTTTTTATTTGCACAATCAGACATTTCAGTAGTGAGCAGGAAGTTAAATTCTTATTAATGAGAAGAAAATTTAGATAAAAAGCCTCTCTTATCAATTTAAGGTATTTTTCTTTCTAAAATCTGAGCTCATAATAGAGAAATATTTAAAGCTTGATTCCAACAATATAAACAGGTCTATACTCACTAAACAGATATACAACAGAGCTGAAAGCATGCACCCAGAAAACAGTCACCTGGACTTGAAGCAATCTGCAATTCTAGGCAACTCTGTGGCCATTTCAAAAAACAGTACTGCTTTGTACCTGAGACAACTGGCAACACGAAACAACATCAACTTTTAAGGAGAAAAGTATATTCGGCTTACAATACTATATTGAATCATCATCTTTTATAAAGATGAGCATACTTATTTTATGTGAATCCAGAAATATTCCTCTTTCTAGGTGATAACCTTTTTGTACCATTGCTTTCTGAATTAAATTGCAAAACTGTACAGCAGGAAACACAGTAAAATAATATACCTTTTAGCAGCATGACAATTTTTAGCATTGAATGAGTATTTGCACTTTCAAGGAGTACTGATAGAGGTTTGGAAATTATTGATTTAAATAAAATAAGCCTGCATAATAATAGAAATCCAACTACAGCTAGCAAACACTTTCAACTTGCCAATAACCAAATTCAAATAAAAGAGGGGTAGGCAGTAGGAACCCTGAAAAATTTACATTTTCCTATTTCATTCCTATGTAAACTAGTCTTGTTTTAAATATCTTATTTATTCTTCTCTCCTTTGACTTACACCAAAACAAAGGCTGTAACCTTTAAAACCTGTTAAGTCTATTTATAACTGTTCCATCTACAACCATTTTTCTAACACAAACATGCCCTGGTAGCTTATCTCAGTCCACATGCCAGACAACAAAGGCCCACGGCTTGCTGGAGAGGAGGAGAAAGGGAGAGCAGGAAATGAGAAGGCTTAGCTAATCCCCAGATAATCGATCAGTGTATTCAGTCAAGTGTGAGCTGAGCTGGGAAATGCTGCTCAAAAAAGAAAGAAAATCAAAGAGCATATGACCAGAGCCAAAATTCACTTTAAAGTAGGTTAATTTTTGTCAAAAAGATTCCCCATCATGTTCAAGCACTAACATAATGTATATAAATGTTAACATCTTTTGAAAGAAAACCTTGAAAAAAAAAAAAAAACTTCCTTCTCTATCCTTTTTCAGAAATCAGTTTTAAAGTTTTAGATTTTGTTTTGTTGTCTTAGCTTATCGTTCCCCCCACCCCCTAAATCAACTTTATTGAGGTATAATTTATACACAATAAAATTAACCTATTTACAATTTCAATTAGTTTGACAAATGTGTTGTGTAACCACCACCACAATCAAGACAGGGAGCATTTCCATTCCCACAGAAAGACTAACTGCTTTCAGAATTGATGAATCTGCTCTGCTGAAAAGGTTTTTGCGCCAGTGAGTGCTACAAAAACAGCCTTCTAATCTAAACTCCTTCCTCTATTTTAACACACTGGCTAAGTAAATGTGGAGAAAAACAACTATCAGCTGAGACACTTTTTTCTCCTAGCTACTGCTGGGGACTGCTACAGACAACAATTCCATGCTCCTTAAAACCAAAGAATTTGCTAGATAAAACTTTTGGGCTGAGACTTTATGTGGTCCCCTAAAATTCCTAGAATACAGACAACAGTTACAGTGATAAGAGTTATGAAAATAAATTTAAAAAATAATTTCAGGTTAGTTTTATGGTATACTTTCCTCCAATCATGTATAAGCCAATATTTGATGAGCTTGTATGAGCTACTGCACATCGTTCTGGAGACAGGCACTGAGGGTCCAGGAGAGGGAAAAACAGTTTAAGTCCCACCCTTGACAGCATTTACATTCCAGGGGAGGCACAGACCCTTTGCAACCAACCCCTCCACCACTGAAATGGCTAAGTGCTAAAAAAACAAAAAAACAAAAAACCCGAAAAAACAAAAAACAAGCCATGAGCCACAAAATCTGCCTCTCAGTAAACAGGGTCCTAAACATGGAATATTTTTTACACTGTTTAGTCTCTTTCGGTACTATTTTCCTTAAAACCAGCTGTCTTCTCAAAGACACCTGACGATGATGGGAAAACGTGCTGTGACTTGATGGCTTCGGAACGAGAGAGAAGGCCTATACAAGCTCGATTACTGTATATGCCAATTTCTCCATCCACCAGAACAAGTTCCTTTCTCTCAGCTAAGGCGGAGCTCTACTCATGAAAATCCTGAAGGTTCTTCTACGTTCTTTATCTGTACCAGCTTTCTCTTTAAATTTTATTATGAAATATTTCACAGGCAGAAAGGTATAAAACATAACTATGTACCAAACATATTTTTAGGAATAAAATATTAAAACCCGAACACGTACCCATACATTTCCCCTAGACAGGTCTCTCTACTCCCCCAAGATACCCCTGAACTTCCTGTTTCTCATTCCCAGGCAGTCCTTTATGCAAGGACTACATAAGGTATTGTTCGGCAGTTTTACCCTTTACAGAAGTGACATCATATTCTTTCGGTTCTCCTGCACTCTACCTTGTTTATTCAGCATCATGCTTCCATGATTCATTCATGCCTTAGTTCATTCACTTTAAATGATATGTATTACCTCTATGTACAATATACCACAACTTATTCATAAATTTTCCTGCTGATAGACATTTGGCTCATTTCCAGTTTTTCTCTATTACAACCAAGGCTGCTAATAAGCGTTCCTATTTGTGTTTGTGCAAGTTTGTCTAAGGCACATAAAATGTTTCTATTCATATTATCTGATTACTGTTTGGTGCTGCATGTAGCTAAATGTTCAAATTTATTAGTATAACATTGTTCCTGTCCTTCTGATACACTGTCAGTGCCTGCAGGATCTATCTACAGTGTTGTCCCAATTTTATTCTTCATATTGGTAACTTGATGCCATCTTCTTTCTTTTCTTTAACATCTTTATAGGAACTTAACAGTTTTAGTCATTTCAAAGGAACATCTTTTTCTTGTTCGGTTGCTTTCTTCTTTCTTAATACTTAATAAAGCTCCTTTTGAAAAGCCAAATCTGTCTCAGAAGTATAGAAGAAAAACAAGGAAAGGCTGTCCACTTTTCTGTTTTAATTTTACCTCGAGCTAGAAGTTTAAAAGGAGATCGCTTATAGAGTAAAGATTTGGTACTCATAAGGGAACCAAAGGCAGAAAATATGAAAAACACAAAAGAGCAACTTTTAATGTTGCTGATTATCTTTAATGTACATTTCCTTGTTAATTCATTAATTTGAGCTCTTATCCTCATTACTCGTTCCTTTTCTTGGGTTTAATTTTAAGTTCTTTTAAAATTTCTTAATATAGATACTTAGACCATTGATTCTATCCAGACTTTTATTTTCTTATATTTATTTAAGGTTAAAAATTTACCTCTGAGCATAGTATTAGCTATAATATATAAATGCCATGTCATAATTTAATTAATCATTCACTGCAAAATATTTTCTAATTTCCACTGTGATTTCTTATTTGACCTGACCCACAGACTATTTTAAAATGTATCATTTTATTTCACACATTTGTGGATATTATAGGAAATCTTTCTTTTTTGATTCCTAGCTTAATTCCACTTGGTCAGAAAACGATCTTGTATGACTTCAATCCTCTAAAACATGTTAAGGCTTACTTTAAGATCTAACATAGTCATTTCTGATAAATATCCCATATACACCTAAAAAAATGTGTATTCTTCAGTTGTTGAGTGTGGTGGCTTGTATAAAACAATGAACTCAAATTTTTTCATTGTGTTGTTTAATATCCTATATCCTTACTGATTTATAATCTACTAGCTTGCTCAATTACTGAAGCTGTGTTAAAATCTTATTGTCCATCAACAGTTTAGAACTGCAGTATGTTCAAGTAACGCATTACAGAGCAATTAAATAAATTACTGCAACATACAAAAACATGGGTGCATCTGACAACTACATACTGCATACTGACAAATACATTGTGCATACTGCATAATACACTTTACATATAAATTTCCAAGGCAGGCAGCACTAATCTATGCCTTAAGAGCTCACAGCTGTGATTAATATGGGACTAGAGGCTGTGAGAGGGCATGAGGTTCGGTTTCTGAGGTGCCTATGGCATTTTATGAATAGAACTTACATAGAGTATTTTATTTACTAAACTATATGGAAATGTATTGAGCTGTACGTTTACAATTCTTATTCTTTCATGTACATATTAGACTTCAATAAAACTTTTTAAAACTTAAAAAATTAAAGTCTAATACACAAAAACTAAAATTTATACACATATATGTTCAACATATCTTAGGAAAGATACAAGAAAACTGGTAACAACAGTTGCCTCTAAGGAGAAATGTGAAACTGTCTGTTATGTCTGAAAGGAAGAATGTGCTCAAAGAATGACCAGGATATGTCAAAGACACACAGAAACCAGCCTGAAAGTGCTCCTGCTGCTCAAATCTGGAACATTTTGAAAATCAATACATGTAATAATAATGGATTATAACCCACCCAATAAAATAGGAAACCATACATCTATGCTGATGTACATAAAATAATAAATTGCACAGTTACTGAAGAACAGGACATACTCATAGTCACAAGGCACCTTTCCACAAAATAGTCATTATAAAGGATTGAAAAGTAACTACAGTACAGAGGCCTGGAGGACTCCATCTTAAATCAGGTGATCAAAAGTAAACACCAACAACAGAACAGAGAGTAATACACCTGCAATCAGATACAAGGAGAGGATGGCTAATCCAGTAATGAGGGAAGTCCATATGAATGCAAACTGAGGAAACTTCTACAAAATAACTGGTTTGTACATCTGCAAAAATGTCAAAATCATGAAAGTCAAGGAAGACAGAATAACTAACTGTTCCAAATTGAAGAGGACTAAAGAAACATGACAACTAAATGCAACAGAAAATGAAAAACTGGCTGCACATGTATAGGCTGTAATAGTGTGTAAGTGCTAATTTTGACATATGATTGCTGAATTGTGGGTTATATAAAAAATATTTTCCCTGGCTGGTGTGGCTCAGTGGATTTGGTGCTGGCCTGCAAACCAAAGGGTCTCCAGTTTGATTCCTGGTCAGGGGCGCATGCCTGGGTTGCAGAGCAGGTCCTCAGTAGGGGATGCGTAAGAGGCGACCACACATTTGCTGTTTCTCTCCCTCTCTTTCTCCCTCCCTTCCCCTCTCTAAAAATAGATAAATAAAATCTTTTAAAAAATTAAATACATAAAATTTAAAAAATCTTGTCGGTAAGATATACACATTTAAGAGTCAGAGGTTCATGGGGCCTCATTTGGCAATTCATTCTCTGTGACTCAGGAAAAACAGTTCTTCGTATTGTATTTGCAATTTTTCTGTGCGATTAGGTTTGGTTAGATAAAAGACCGGGGAAATAAACTTTAGTTCCAATTTAAAGGTACATAAGCATAAGCACTGATCACTAAAAAACCATTCTGACAAATTATTAGGCTCAGAACTGGCTACTATAATAAGTAAAAATAAAGTGACAAGTAATTGTTAAATATAAATGCATGCTATTGTCAGTCAGTTAAGAATTACTTTTAGGAATTTAATCTATAATAAAGATGGCATTTCAAAATAGTGGGAAAGACAGTTTATCATTTAATAACTCCGTTGAGATTACTGGTATGTCATCTGGCAAAAAAATTAAGTTGCATCCATACCTTACATTTTATACCAAAAATAAATTTTAAAAATATATAGGACAAAGATTGAAATGTGAAAAATAAAACCACAATGAGAAAAATACAAATTAAAGTTACCCCAATAATATATTGTTCAGATTGATGGATATCAAAGTTGATAACCCTCTGATCGCTGGCCGTGGGGAAACAGGCTCTCATTACTTTTTACATAAAAACTGATAAAACCCTTAAGGAGGGCAAGTGGGTAATACACATCAAAGTTACAAATATATTCACCTGCTTCTCCAACAATACCACTGCCTGCAATTTATTCTAAACATACATTTGCATATTCACAAAATAACATAAACAAGTTTGACATGAACAATACCCATTAATAGAGAACTAATTAAGTAAATTATGAAACATCCACATAATGGAATACCATGTAGGTATATATATATTTTTAAGGGGGAGAGAAAATTTTTCTCTGTATTGCTATGGAAAGATCTCCAACATACTCTTTTTTATTTGTTTTTTAAAGAAGTTTTTTGTTTTCAACATATGTGCATTGTTAAGAGCAAGCTATAGAATAGTGCGCATAGTGTGATAGCTGTTAACATTTGCTAATACATCACCTTGGAAGAATA
Source organism: Mormoops blainvillei (assembly GCA_004026545.1). Classification (NCBI taxonomy): domain Eukaryota; kingdom Metazoa; phylum Chordata; class Mammalia; order Chiroptera; family Mormoopidae; genus Mormoops; species Mormoops blainvillei. The sequence continues at coordinate 114,595 of PVJD01001151.1, forward strand.
CATGTAGAACGTAATAATGATTGTCTGCATGGGGTGAGGTATGAAGAAAAGAACATGGACAAACAAAAGCCCAGGGATGGGAGGCAGACTTTTCAGTATATCTTTTAATACTTTTTGATTTTTAAATCACGTGACTGTTACCTATTCAAACACAATTTTTTTTAAGTCACAGGTCTTTTCTTTCTCTCCCCACCCCCACCTCTCCCTCTCCCTCTCTCCTTCCCTCGCCACCCTGGCATGTTTCTGCGGTTTTCTTTTTCATATTGCTAGGCTTCCCTGGATGACAGACAGTGTCTGACTAACAGAGTTGGCACAGGCACCGACCAGATTGTTAGAGAATAAAATGAACAGGAACAAGCCTATTTAATTACAGCTGTCCATGCCAACAATCAGGTATGAAATCTTTTACACTTAAGACTTCTAAGAATGTTAAGGCAAGTAAATATAAGGCAGTGATACGTGTCCTCAACTGCTCACAGAAGACAGTCACATACTCCTTTGCCCCCATACATGCCATACCATCCTAATACAGACCCTCTCACTTCAAGTGTTCACATTCACAGTGTTGCTGAATTTAAAGAGGCATAGAGCCCTTAATCATGAAATCTATAGTCTCTAACTGAGTATAAGGTGTTCCACTCAATGCTACCTTATAAAACCAGCCTTGAAATGAAAACAAAGCACCAATACCCCCTGATCATCCTGTGATACACCATCTCAGCTATGTACACACTTAAAAAGGAAAGAAAGATGTCACTAATAAGATGTAACTGAAACCTCTCCTGAAAGAAGGCAATGAGCACTATTTTCTACCGTAACAGTTTTTGTCTATGCTTGCTATTTCCACAAACTCCTCTTTGATTACAGATTATGTCTTTTCCAAGACGACTATTTGGCAGAAAGCTGCTGACAAAGTACTGACGGTAGTCCTTACACAGCCTTATTGGCATTGCTTCTGCAGCACTGCACACACTGGCATGACAACTCACACACTCAGTGTCATGCACAGTCACTGAACAGTCACCTAACAACTAAGGGTATTACAAATGCACTGAACTAATCTCTGATAATTAAATTCCATTATGGTTTCTACCTTCAAACCTAAAGGCAGCAACACTGAAATCGAGTGCCATCCACAGTTCCCTCAGATTTGCCATGAAATGTCACTTATACAGTTCACATCCAATTACTGAACACAACCAGCCACAGTATCTATCAGGTACATTAAAACAAGCAGAGCCCAGCGGTGGGGCTGTCAGAAGCCATCACATGGCTTAAATGGATTTCTCACCTTTCAAACACCAAGGGGTCTTCTCTCCCAGAACATCTCCCTAAGGGGCTTGGCCTTTTAACAAAGAACTACCCAGTTGAAAGAAACATCCAAAAGGCAGAACACGCTGCAAAGCCCAGCTCAGAGCTGCAGACGTCTGCCCCTTGTGTTAAAATACAAAATAGTAAAAGGTCCTTTACATGAAACATAAATACACATAAAGAGAGAGCTTTAGTCAAGGCTAACAAAGACACAAAGTTATATTAATACCTGCAGAGTCCTTGTTTTTGGCCAGTGTCTCACAGAAATTAGGGAGCCCTCCTGACCAGAAGATCTATTAATTTCCCAATTTTTAAGAATAAAAAAAAAACTTCCCTGAAGTCCTTGCTTGGAGCCCCAGAGCTAACCTGACCTCCAAGCGCAAAGCTCTGCTCCTCTGTGCTGCTGTCTCTTCTTCAGGCACAGTCGCCAGGACCAGTGCCGGTGAAACTCCACAGGTTTTTGGAAAGGCCTGCTTGGGCTCTCTGCCAGTCACCAAGGGTCTTTAACACACAGACCAAGATAACTCCCCCAATCCTCAAATTCAGAAAAGCTTTTGCTCTTAAAAGGATACACTAAAAGCCAACTCTTGACAATTAACATATAACAGCATAGCCACCACTTAACTATGAACAATCTTACCATATTGTACAACCTGAGGGAGAAAATTACTACAAAGGGAGTTTAGGAAATCATTTTCTATCTCTACCAGTGTCATATCAAATAGGCTCAAAGTTCTAATTGAAAGTAAATAATTATTGAGACATAAAATAAAAACAATGCCCAAGAAAATCTGATCACACATTAGAGGAGACAGAATCCACTGCTTAGGGATTTCATAGTGGCTACTGCCTCTTTACATATATGCAGAATTCAATTTGAGGGAGTCATCTACACCTCAAATCAGGTTCTAGAACAATGGTTCTTAACCTTGGCTGAGAACTTGTCTCTTATAAAAAAAAAGTGTGCCATGCAAACTATTAAATACAGTGTTTGAATGCTCAGAGGCTACCCATTTCAAAACCACTTCACTGAGCACCACACTGTAACACCTGCGTCTGTGTGGCCTGTACCCTCGCCTGGCATGCCCAGGGAACCTAATATCCGCAAGAGCACCCGTATCATCAGCTTTGTTCCCAGCTATTTGCAGGAGCTAAAAACAATGCCTTGACCAGCGTGGGCAGTCAAGGAACTAAATGGGTGGCAATAAAGAAACAAAAAATATGATGTAGCTACCCCAGGCAACAAAACACTGAGTTGCCCTAAACACACAATTTACAATACAAATTTTTAAAACCTTCACCTGGCCCTAACTCAGTGAACAATATGATGTTTCTATATATTAATTAAAACTAGATCCTCACCCATTTATATTACGAATCTAGTGTTATCCTATCAATGAGGCCCTAACACTCTAAGCAAATCATGCTACGGGTAGATTACCCCGAGGTAGCTCATTAAACGCATGCTGGCTCCAATAAAGTTAGTTTTAAATAAACCCATAACTTGAAATAAATCATAATTTCTAAACAAAAGTATTAAAGCTTAGGTTTTCCATTTCTGTGCATTATGTGTAAATCTCTATCTACAAGGTCACAAACCCAGATTCAGATGCTGTATGAAAATTCATTACTGTGCTTATGTAATACAAGCAAAGAAATAACTACTGTCTTTCACGATAAGTAGAAAATACCATGATTTCCTTAGTCCTCTTCCCAGAAGTGTTATAAATGGAGTCAAGTGTATTTCAGTTGATCCAGCCATGATATTCCAATATGTAGTCTGTATTTTGTCATACCTTTATATCATACAGATATGAAATAGATAAAATTAGATAAAAAAATAGCAAAACATACTTTAAAAAAGTACAAAGATCATTTTTAATAACAGCTGACAAAAATTATGTTATAATCAAATTTCATCAAAACAGAATCTTCTTACATCGCAGAAATTCACTGTCTTTAGTTGCTGGTGGCCGGCAGGCACAGCCAAGCCCTTGCAGCTGACTGGTCTGGCCGAATCCCTCCCACTGACCTGCCAACAGCAGTACAGGCTCAACTACAAGACCAGGGCATATTCGGCCCACACAGTGGGTGCACCTTAAGTACCCAGCTTGGGTGATAGCAAATTGCTGTGCCACTGGACCATACAGGGCACTTACTACATTACACCACACCACCAAGACAGGGAGTCATAGCAGCTCTACCTAATACATAGAAGCATGGCCCAAATGACACAACAGAACAAAATTCCAGAAAAAGAACTACACAAAATAGAGACAAGCAATCTACTAGATGCAGAGTTCAAACCACTGGTTACAAGAATGCTCAGTGAACTTAGTGAGGACCTCGGCAGTATAAAAAAAGAGCGTTGAAACCAAAAAAAGAACCAGTCAGAAATGAAGGATACACTAACTGAAATGAAGAACAATTTACAGGGAATCAACAGTACAGTGGATGAAGACAAGAATTAAATCAGTGATTTAGAATATAAGGAAGCAAAAAACACCCAATCAGAATGACAAGAAGAAAGAATCCCAAAAAATGAGGATAGTGTAAAGAGCCTCTGGGTAAACTTCAAGAATTTCAACATTCGCATCACAGGAGTACCAGAAGGAGAGAGCAAGAAATTGAAAAGCTATTTGAAAAATAATGACAGAAAACTTCCCTAATTTGGTGATGGAAATACACATGAAGTCCAGGAAGCAAAGAGAGTCCCAAACCAGATGGATGCAAAGAGGCCCACTCCAAGACACATCATAATTAAAATGCCAAAGGTTAAAAACAAAGAGAGAATCTTAAAAAGAGCAAGAGAAAAGCAGTTAGTTATCTACAAGGAAGCTCCCATAAGACTGTCAGCTGATTTCTCAAAAGAAACTTGCTGTCCAGAAGGGACTGGGGCAAGAAATAGTCAAAGTGATGAAACACAAGGACCTACAACCAAGATTACTCTACCCAGAAAAGCTATTATTTATAATCAAAGGACAGATAAAGAGCTTCCCAGACAAAAGAAAAAAGAAAAAAGAAAAAAAAGTTAAAGGAGTTCATCATCACCAAACCAGTGCTTATCAGTAATTGATTCTAAAAAAACAAAATAATCAAACAAGCAGAAAAGAAGCAGAATCATAGATACAGAGAATGTTTTGATGATTGTCAAATGGGAGAGGGGTTGAGGAGAAAGGTGAAAAAGATAAAGGGATTAGGAAATACAAGTTGGTTGTTACAGAATAGTCACGGTGATGTAAAGTATGGCACAGGGAATATAGTAGCCAAAGAACATATACGCATAATCCATGGTTATGGACAAATGTGTGGGGACTGCCTGAGGGAGGAGGGGGATCTGGGTGGAGAGGACAAACGTGGAAAAATTGGGACAACTGTAATAGCATAAACAATATAATACATAAAATTTAAAATAAAATAAAATAAAAAATAGCCCTGAGTGGTGTGGCTCAGTGGATTGAGTGCCAGCCTGCAAACAAACAGGTCACCAGACTGATTAACCAGTCAAGGCTCATGCCTGGGTTGTAGGCTAGGTCTCCAGTAGGAGGCACTCAAGAGGCAATGACACACTGATGTCTCTCTCCCCCTCTTTCTCCTTCCCTTCCCCTCTCTCTCTCTCTGAAAAGAAATAAAATTTAGAAAAAATTTTAAAAATATATAAAAATAAAGACAAATTCTGGCCACATTCATATTCCACTTTTCCTGAGGGAAATGAGAATACAGAACAGCTCCTAATTCTCAGTACTTCGCAAAATAAATACTGTCACACTATTTTCTTGTAAATATATTTGAACAAATTCTTAAAAGAGTTTGTAACTTCCCACAACAAAAATATATGCTATGGAAAGCATGAACACAGAGATCATCCATAAAATAAAGTCTTCCCAATTAACACCGGAAAAAGCATATTATCTAGGTATAATGTCCCCCTTCTTGTAAAAAAGGACACATTCATAAAGTGGACTATGTGATAAACATTTAAAATTTATGAATCAATGCTCTTTATGCCCAATTGCATTTTTTACACAGACCATCAACAAAGTAGCCAGGGGATGAAAACCAGGGCATAAAGGAATTCACACTATGTTGTATATGTAGGAGCTGGCATCTTCTAGAGGCTGACTACAATAAAGATAAAAAAGCTAAAAACGAACCAACTACAAGTAGAAAGTGGAAAGACCTTCAAAAATTAACATCATAGATGATGTCAAGGAATGAGGCAAGATCTCCTCTTTGAAGTTCACCATCCTATCACAGGGCCATAGACTAATAGCCCCTTGTGGGGTATAATGGGTAGGCAAATTACTACAAGCTAGTAACAGATATCCTAAACATCTAGGGAAAAAAATTCATGAATAATTGAGGTGATTCAAACAGTAGCATAACCAAACAGCCTTTAATTATATTTACCACATAACTGGTCCATTTACTTTGGAACTCATCTCATGCACTACAGTGAAGCCAGCTAGATTACCAGCAAAACCAAATGTAAAGCCTTGAAGCTCTACTCTAATATATTGCATATAAAATGAAAATGCACACAAAATTTGGATTAAATCAAAAAAGATGAAATTTTACATTTTTAATCTGCATGAATTTTTTAAACTTGAGGTATAATTTATATACAGTGAAAAGCAGAGATTTTAGGTACACCATTGAATTAATTTTTATAAATACATACACACACCCCTTTATAACCTAAACATACAATATTTCTATCACTTTACAAAGTTCTCTCAAGCACTCCCTCACTCAATCTCTACCCCACCTGTAGAAGGGACCACTATTCTGATTTCTATCATAGAGACTAGGACAGATCTATTTAAATTGTTAAGAAATTGTCAAATTGTTCGTGGAGTGATAGCATTTTCATTCCCAATAGCGAAGCATGAAGAGTTCCCTGCTAGCCCTGACTGGTGTGGCTCAGTTCGTTGGGCATCACCCCACAGAGTGAATGGTCACTGGTTCAATTCCTGGTCAAGAAACATGCCTGAGTTTAGGGATTGATTCCTGGTCGGGGTGAGTACAAGAGGCAACCAACTGATGTTTCTCACCCTCTCTTTCTTCCTCCCTTCCCCTTCTCTAAAAATAAATAAAATCTTAAAAAAAGAAAAAGAAAAAGATATCCTTGCCAGAGCAGGTTCCTCACAACCACCAGGTAATCAGTGTTGCCCCTTTAGCAACTCTAGTGCTGTTAGTGTATTTATTGCAGCTTTAATTTTCATTTTCCTGATGACTAATGAAATTGAACACTTTTTCATGGGCCTATCCAACATTCCTTTATCTTCTTTTGTAAAGTGTCTCTGTTCAAGTCTGTCTGCCCATTTTTAAAAAATGAGTTGTCTTACTGAGTTGTAGTAGTTTTGTTTGTTTGCTTTGAGTTTTTTCAAATATATTCTAAAGTCAATTCCTTTCTCAAATATGTGTTGTGGCATTTTTTCAGTCTGAAGCTTCTCTATTACTATTCTTAACAATGTCTTTTGATAAATTCCTTTTTTTTTTTTTTTTACAGTAAGTACTTTCTATCTCCCTCTAAGAAATCTTTGTCTACACCAAGGTTGGAAAGATACTCTCCTGTTTTCTTTCAGAAGCTTTATAATTATGCCTTATATTTAGAGGTCAATGATCCACCTCAAATTAATTTTTTAAAAATATTTTATTTATTTATTTTTAAAGAGGGGGGAAGGGAAGAAGAGAGAGAGGGAGAGAAATATCAATGTGTGGTTGCCTCTCATGCGCCCCCTACTGGGAACCTGGCCCCAACCCAGAATCAAACTGGTGACCCTTTCGTCTGCTGGCCAGCGCTCAATCCACTGAGCCACACTAGCCAGGGCTAAAATTAATTCTTATGTATGGTGTGAGGCAGGGTTGTGTTTTGCTTCTTGTTTCTGCCATATGGATATCCAGTTGTTCCAGCCTATCCAGTTGTTCCAGCCTATTTGCTGAAGAGTTTCCTTTTCCCATTGAAAATAAATTGATAGTATTTGTATGAATTCATTTAACTTTACATTGAAGAAATAAAAGGTACATATTAGCCCATGAAACCACAGGCCTCTTAACCTTATTTTGAATGATATCACCAATATTGAAAAGTATCATTTCTTAACATACTTTATATTTACATAAAATAAATAGTAATACTGACCCAATGATTACACATTTTGAGTTTTTTCCATCTGCATTATATAATTACATTTCATAAATATATACTTATTTAATATGTATGCATACACACTACACTGTTGTGACACTTGTAATGGCTAATGTTTATATTTGCAGAACATGCAAAATTTCATATATAATTGCTTACTGATACATAACATCACATAAATGTATGTATCAGAAATAATCATACAAAACAGTTCCTCCAGTCTCAAACCCCATTCACTAACCTGGTTGTTCCTTCGGCTCAAAGTAAAATTTTCCTGAAAAGTTAACATGTTTTAAGTTACCCAGTAAGGGATACACTAATAGGGAAAACCCAAAGTTCCAGAACATACACTATGGGGACTGAGGGGTTGGAGATGGAGGGAAAGTCATACAGTCTCATGACCAAGGTGAAATTTCACAGGCAATCTCAGTATCTATGTATTTAAGTAACTAGGACCAGGAAAGCCTCTTGCGTGCCTGAACTTAGCACAGAAAAGAGTTTAGAAGCAAACCGAGTATCTGTGTCTCTGACATGGGCTGGACCAACATGTGAGGAAACTCACTGAGGTCAGGAAACAAAACCCAGAGAAATAAGCTGCTCCTTTGGTCTTAGATTCTGTACTTACCCCTCCCTTGGGGTTTATACAGAAACGCTGGCAACCATAACACAATTTAAGAATTCATGTGCTTATGGTCCTGGGGCTTAGTAGAAAATTATTTCAATAAAAACTAACATACTAGAAATTCTGAGAGAATGGTAGTGATGGCAGGAGAATTTATGGATCTTTTTAAATCCCCACATAAACACAGATCAACCCCAGGAGTCAAACCTAACTCCTGTTGGCAATACAACAAAAGGAAGAAACAAAGTAGCTCCAGAAAACCCAAAATACAAGCAGATGGAAGGGCGTAAACCACCAACAGCAATAAATCTATGGTTATGAGCATCTGTAGAGGAAGAACAGAAGAAATGGGGTGTCCCACACCTAAGATCAACAAGATCTCAAAAACAGTTAACAAGCAATGAGGCGGCCAATGTGCTAAAAAAAAGTACTGGAGACCGCAGGGGTTTGATCCATGCAGACAGCAGGTCAGTACAAAGAAGCCAGATGAAGCTAAGTATTGTGAACTCTAAAAACTCACCCACCTCAGCTCCCTTCTAGGACAAGGCCCTGTAAGAGAGGAGCAACTGCAGGGAATGGAGCATGAATTGGGCAAAAGAGGAATAACAGAGAAAAGGAAAATGAAGATCGAAATGAAAATGCAGAAAACAGAGTCAGGGAATCACAGAAAGCAAGTGCTGTATTTTTATTACTACATGACAACAGAACGGGGAGTTCTGTTAAGTTAAAAGAAACTACTCTGAACCTCACCTCCTTCTAAAAGTTCATGAAAATTAAATTCACATAAAAATGAGCAAAAGAAAAGTACTGAGGTTAAACCTCTTACAATGTTATGAATAGAAAAAACAGAGGCAGAATAACACCCCTACAGATAATGCACAGCAAAAGCATACGTCAGCACACAACCAAAACTGTAAGGTACTGCTTCAAAACAAGCTAAGAGGTACTTCTAAAGAATGATACAAGACATTAGAGAGCTATATAAATCAGAAACAGGAAAACTCAAAAATGAAATGTCACACAAAGATCGTTTTATTCCCTTTTGTACTCCTTCTGGTTCAGCAGGAGTACAAAAGGGAATAAACTCACTAACAAATGCCTTACAAGAAAGAGAAGGTGAAAAGGAAACTTTTAAGTCAAAAGAGAAATAAAAAACATAAGGATTCACAAGAAAGTGACAAATACTATAGACAGGCAAGAAACAACTAACACACAGATAATAAAAGCTCCTGAAAGAACAAATACTAAAAACTGTAATTTGAGAAAAATTTCCAGAAATAAAAATATTTACAACTTCACACTGCAAGAGCACACTGTATAACAAGGGGGGATTTAAAAAAAATAAAGGATTGATAAAAACTGTGTGTTTATTCTTACATGTTTAAACTTCAGTCACCTTCAAAGTACTCTATTTGATGCAATACATCTATTGAGACATTTTTTTCCACCGCTTAAAACAGTTTTTGAACTTGTTGATTTTGATGCCTTTTGGTGCTTCTGCCGTTTTTTGTTTCACCTCTTCCACATCGGCAAAACATTCCCCTTTGAGGACTTTTTTCATGGGCAGGGAGTAGCTGAGGGCAGATCAGGTGAATAGGGAGGGTAGGGCACAGGGGTCAAGCTGGTTTTTGGTCAAAAACTGCTGAACACATAGTGCGGTGTGGGCAGATGCACTCGTAAATCATCCACCACGAAATGGGAAAATGCACTGTTAAGTCCTCAGAAAAAAATTCACTGAAGCCAAACGCAGCCTCTCACAACAGGGCCAGCTGATGCACTGATACAGATGGGCTCCTAGAACACTCACCTAGGGAGAGAAGCCTGTACTGCAAGGGGCCCGCCCTCCAGAAGATAATTCCGGGTTTTTGGGAGTCCCCCCTCATATTTTACCATACTGTTCCAGAAGACCAATATTAAGACATATTCTACTCAAATTATTGGATTTTGAAGGAAAAAAATAATTCTTTGGGCACGTAGCATGTGAGTTGTAAGAAAAGGTAATCAGATCACCAACAGACCGACAGCAATGCTTCACACCAGAGGAAAACTTAGTTGCATATTTAAGGCACCCAAGAACAGAAAACATGGTGTGGCGACTATACTTAATATCACTGTACTGCATATCTGAAATTTGCTAACAGAGTAGATCTCAAAGGTTCTCATCACAAGAAAAAAAATTCAGCAACTGTGTGTATGCCGATGAAGGTTAACGAAACATTGTAGTAATCATTTAGCAATATACACAAATATCAAATTATTATGTTGTACACCTGAAAATAATATAATGTTGTATGTCAATTATACTTAAATTTTTAAAAAAGAAAATATGAATCAGCAACTCTGACCTTCAACTAAGTATAAGGACACAAGCAACCTATTATAAGCATTCAAGAAATCAGGGAATATATTTCTACGAGCCCTTTCTAAGGAATCCACTAGAAAACAAACAAACTTCAGACAACTAAAATAACTAAAGAGTTTATATAAGGACTAGTGGTGAAGATTAAATATAAACAGCACATCCTTGAATAATTTTGTTTTGTTCAACAGTTTTGTTATAACTTTGATGTGATGTTACAGAAATTTAACTCTTGTTTATATCAATTAACCTATGGTAAAATTGATTTTGTTACATGTTTCACTTAAGTCACAGAACCTATCAACAATAAGGATTTACTGTAGTTACCTAAAGAATTAAGACTGTATGAGAGTTCAGTAGAAGAGACCAGTGTGTAATGGTTATGTAATCTAAAAATGTACAGTACTACCATTTTAAACATGGATGGAGCCCTGGCTGGTGTAGCTCACTGGACTGAGCATTGGCCTGCGAACCAAAGGGTCACTGGTTCGATTCTCCACTCAGGGCACATGCCTGGGTTGCAGGTCAGGTCCCCAGTAGGGGGTGCGTGAGAGGCAACCACACACTGATGTTTCCCTTTCTTTCTCCCTGCCTTCCCTTCTGTCTAAAAATTAAACAAAACAAAACAAAAACCATGGATGGAGAATAGGGAGAGTGGCAACAAAACTTTATTTTTACTCTTTTCAGTATCATAAGTGATGGTGGCAGTATTGGTGTTGTTGATCCGAAACTATTATATGGGTAAGGTGAGATAAAGAACATAATTATGAGATATTCTTGTTCTGTCACTTCTGTGTCCCAGATAACTAGGCATCTCTGTGAGGAAAAAAGATCTATGAATGGAATATAGATGAGGTTAAATAAAAACTTTATAATCCTGAATTTGAATTAGAAATATCAGTATGATTTATAAGGTATAATAGATCACATTTTCCAGCTCTTCCCACTGAAATTATAGAATTTTTCATATAATTAATATACATATCAAAAGATCTAGGAATAATGGCCAACTCAGTAGCAATGTGACCCAAACAACCCAAACTGTTCTCTCGAAATATTTCTTACTAAAAGAAGACAAGGAGTCTAGAAGAAATGGTGGTTCCAGGTCTGCATTCCTCATTTACATAGGAAATGTACCAGATGAGCATGAAGTCTCCAGGCACACAGATGACAAGGACACTATGAAATCACTAGGGTCGTATCAACAGAACTCAGAAGCCAACTTGAAGAGGCTCCCACTAGCCGCATGGAGCAATATGAGTTTCAGTAAGGATTAAAAATTGCAATCATCTGAAACCCTTCAAATATGTTTAAGAGTACCCAATGCATTATTTGAAAATTGAGTCAATAGCACTGACTGGAGCGGCTCAGTTGGTTGAGTGTCATCCTGCAAAAAAGCAAAAGGTTACTGGCCCTATTCCTGGTTAGGGTATGTGCCTAGGTTGCGGGTTTGGTCCCCAGTCGGAGCACCTGAAAGAGGCAACATATTGACATTTCTCTTGAACATTGATGTTTCTCTCGCTTTCTCCTTCCTTACCCCTCTCTCTAAAATAAATAAATAAAATGTGTTTTAAAAAAGGAAATTAAGTAAAGAGAAAGAATTAAGACTTTATCCTGCCTTTCCTATATAAACTGTACAATTAGATAACCAAATAGTAGATGACAGGAAGCACTGCCATATAAAATTATTATGGCTAATAAGTGAAAGCAAAATGATAAAATTAGAATCTCATTTCCAACTCCCAAGGAAGTAATAGATACAGGTAATAACATCAAAAAAGAACAAAAAAGGGACATAATGCACCTCCTGGTAAAAGTATACTACACCATCTGTAATCTTGCCCAAGTGGACCGGACTTGAGTTTGACCAAACCTCTGGATCGAGTTGCTAACATGCAGGCAACAGAAAGCTGAGGCACATCTTTAACTGCACTGTGCAATCAGTAACACCCCCATTGCAGGAGGCTCCCCAGGTCAAAGGGCGTGGGTTCTTCAATTAACAAAGTGTTCAGAAAAATAAAGGGGTGAAAAGGTAAAAATCTATAGATTATAACTAACTTAAAATTATATCATAGGCAAAACTAAACTACGGTGTCCAGACAGTGACACTTGGGAGATAAAACTAAAAAGGACATAAAGAAAGTACTACTTTATAGGTCAGAACAAGTAGTTAATTTTGCAGAGAAGCTGGGAGATGGCTGCCAAGTCCTGTTTCTTGACGGGGAAGGTAATTACACAGTATAAGAATTCATTAAGCTATACATATACTTTGTGTGGTTGTTTACATTTGTGCTTTACAATAAGGAGATTAAAAAAAAAACACAGGAAAAACACTAATAGCATATCTCGCCTGCAGAAGAATAGGCATCAGCTATAGCGCTGGTAACGAGAGAAGGAAACTCAGGAGGAGAGGGTGTTCCACCTAATGGACAAGTCTCCTTGTGATAAAGGTCAATGAACTTCATGCCTCAGACAGATCTCAGCTGCAGACCAGATGCCACAGATGCTCTGTACACAGCAGTGTTCACATATTACCAGTATTTACATATTTATACATTTCATAATTATGTAGTTTCTAGTTAAAAGACAAAATAGCAACCAAAACAAAAGAACTAAATTAGAAAATGTATGTAAGAAAATGGAGACAAGATACAAGAAAGCAACTGGAATTGTCACAGGATTCTACAAAAGGAATGGATAGCTGCTTAGCACATACTAAACAATCTCTTCCTACTCTGTGTTGATCAAAATGACATACTTACAACAGTACAAATAAAGGCCAGGGAACTAAAATTTAAGGACAAGTTTGAAATATAGACAAGTAAAACAAAGCTTATGAGAGAACTAGCATTAAATTATTTTCTTACACATAACAAATGCTACAGTTTCTGGTGATAGAACAAAATTCTTCCCAGAAGCTGGGTCTCGAAACCTGAGGATTCCTCATCTCCTTCCCTCACCATCTAACAGAGTCAATGATCAGGAAAGCCTGGGCATTCTGTCTCCAGTGTCTTCCTCACTTGTCCTCTCTGGAACACCTTATAGGGAAAAAAGCACAGGTAGGTTCAAAATCTGACTCTCAATACACTATATGATATTAGAAAAATTACTTAACTTTCCTGAGCCATGATTCAAAATCTGAAAAGTCAGAATCATTGCTACATACCCCTATAAGGAAACACTACAAGGAATCCTCGGTACATATAACATATATTTCAAATTATTCCACTGAATTCTAACTGTTCCCTACCTACAACACAGACTGATCGACAACAAGGACATATGTTTTTGTTGCCCAGCAGATAAATGTTGCTTGATAACTACAAGTTTCTCCCTTCCCCTTCAACTCTCATTAATAGCATCCTGGGTCAGGCCCTCACTCTGGTTCATCTGAGCTATATTAGTAGCTTTCTAATGACTTCTCTCTTTAATGTCCTAAAACCACACTCTGATCATGTATTCATCCATCCATGGTTCTCCAATGGCTAACAAATTCATTTCTCCGCATGGCTTTCAGAGTTAGGCATATCTTTCCCAGTTCTATCACAGACCATTCCCTTCACCAAACCAAACTAGACTCCAATATTCAACAAAAATATTCTGCCTCTATCCTCTATCTAAAAAGTTTCTCTGTTCTCCAGTCAAAATTCTTCCAAACATTCGAGGCCCAGCTGAAAGCTGTCCCTTCGGGGTGCCCCAGCCCAAGTCCTTCTTTCCCGTGGAAAGCAATCACACTCCCTCCAAGCCCGCCTTCTCTGCAGAGTCCGCAGTGATTCCTGACAGGCATGTCTCATTCCACCTACTTGTCCTGAACCACCTGAGTGCAGAGGCCATATTTGATTCATATTTTGACCTTCAACAAGTATTTATTAAGCTCCTTCTATGTCTCCGGCACTGTATAGCCCTGGAGCTGCTGCAATACATTAAACAGGCAACAACTCATTCCCCCAACTATTGGGAGCTGCCCATTCTGGAGGGGGAGTGATTCACATCTCCTTCCTTCTACACAATGGGCTTAGTGTTATGCAACACAGTATTCATTTAATGAGTGTTGGCTGAGCTGTACAGAAACATTAAAAAAAAAATTAATACTCTGGGATAATTTAAAATAAGTCACTGAGAACCCTCATTTAAACTCCAACCTGCAAATCTGGCATATTCTAATACTTTTTTTTCGGAAACATGTCTGCATCTTTTAAAATTCTTCAAAAGTCCCTAAAAAGTACTAGAACTAGAGAAGTCCCCAAACAACCTTCTTACACCCCCTTCTAAGGGCAGTGGCCCTGTCCAGTCTCTCTGAGTGGCCATGCTTTGTTTTACATGACTCTGGGCCAGAGCCTACAGCTGACAGTGCCAAGTGTGACCACATGACCCAAAAGATAGCCAATGCTTGGGCAGCCAACAACATATGTGGCCCAGGGTCAAGAGGTAATCTGTGCCAAATTCCCTCAGCAACTGGAAATGACAACTAAGCAACATCAATTAAAGTGGAGCTCAAGATCACAGAGCCATAAGGCAGAGACAGGTCTTTTATTTCTTTATCTTTCCCTAACAAAATCTTTATAAACTGAAATCCAAATCATCCCTCAAGTGTAAACAGGGGCCCAGAGCTGCTTCTTTGCATGAAGCCACTCTGGGACCGTCTTGTATGGTGACCACCGAAATGCATAACCTCAAAATATGGCAAAAGAAACCACTCCCCAGATCTAAAACAGTTACAATTTGCTAACTCACAAATATTTACTAACATTTTCATTCATTAATTCAGCAACTATTTATTAGTCACAGAATAAGACAGATGAGGTGTTTGCTCTCAGAGTTTATTTCTGTTGGGGAAAGGAAAACAAGTAAACAAATAAACCAAAAGGTAACTTCAGATGATGATCCATGCCATAAAAACATACAGACATCAAAACTGGGCAATATCTCAGAAAATGAAGAAGGAAAGGGAGTGAGGCCATGGGTATAGAGTGCGGTCAGAATAGCCTTCCAGAGTCAGTGACACCTGGGTTGAGACCTCAAGCATGAGCAGCTTTGTGTACTCAGACATACACAATGAATCCATCAAATTAAGAAACAGAGCCTACAAGCTGCACTGAACAGTACTAGGGACCATAAAGAATATCAGGAATGTTTAAAACAGTTTGTTCCCTCAAGAAGTTTAAAATGTAGAAAGCCAGAGAAGCCCCAAGGACAGTGGGAAAATGTGAACCATTTTGCAGCCTCCAAGTCATGTTCACTCAAAGGCCAACCTAGTCTATTTGGTATTCTGATTCTGATACTGCTGAGGAAAGTACATGAACCATGCCTTTAAGCTTTCCAAAGTGAAACCTGAAATTTTTCTATTCTTAATTTACTCACCTTGCAAAAGGCAGTAAAGAAGGCAATGCTTCCACTGTTAATTTGCTAATCCGGAAAATCTAGTCCTCAAATTGCACTTCTCTCACTTAACTGTAAGGTGACCTGACTTCCCACCCCTGCAGTCCTCCCCTCGGCCATGCTGATTCACAACTGCTGCTTCCCTCCCACTGACCACATGGCCTGGGCTTACCCAGAATCCTCTAGCAGTTTCTTTTTCTGGAAACAGCTGAAGAACTGCTGAGTAGAAAGAGTTCCCAACCAATTAGTCTCCAAACTACCCTAACTCAACTGATGTCTGGGGCAACGGAAACTTATTCAGCTATTTCAGATGTTAAGAACTGAGCACGGGCTTCCTAAATGTTTGTTCACTAAAACAAAAAAAGCTAGTGGACCTCTTCCAGCTGAGACCTGAAGAGAGGACTGCAAGAGATTCCTGTGGTGCTGCCATCAGAGCCACTATGTCTTGTCCCAACTTCCACTGGGTAGCTGGAAGTAAAGATCAAGCCCCTTGTGCTGGCAGATAAGACAAGTTTTTCCTCTGTGAATAACTTGGTGGTGTGAGGAGATTTTTCTGGGATAAAACAAGAAGAGAACAAACATATTCTTCAAACAAAATGGTCAAGAGAAAGATGATGTGAAACCAAGCAAGTCCTGACATCGCAGCAGCCACTGACCATGTGTGATCAACAGAGATTTTCTCACCGGTAGTGAACAGCAAACAATCTGCAGCACCAACTTTGCCAATTAAAAGGAAAAATAAAACGCCAATCACTACCGCTGATAAAAAGCCATGCACAACCATCTATTTTCAATGCAAAACTGTCTACATAAGTCATTTAATGGACCCCCTCCAATCACGCTTCCACATTCCAAATCCAGTCACAGTAACTAAAAATTACCCATATAATGAGAACTACATAGGATGACCAACAGTCAAAGATAACAGTTTCTCCAGTTAGAGCCCTTTTCCCTCTCTCTTCCATTGCTCCTTATCTGTAAAAGCCAACCTCAAATTCACCAGTTATTTAGGGGGCCTCCTCCTGACCCTCAGCCAACAGACAGGTTCTGGCATTTTGGGCCTCCTCGCTACTGCACACCTCCATGGCAATCACCCCGCTTTCTGGCTGCTATGAAGACTCCTACTAAGTCCCTGCACCTCCCGCAAGCATTTGCACGTGTTGAGGGTGGGAATTCAGGTTTTTCTATCATTATTTTTTTATCCCTTCCTCTGAAGGTGCCTAATATCAAATGCTACATAATAAAATCGTGTAATACACATTGGCTTACCATACTAACAGGAAACAAAGACTTTTATAATAGAAAAAATACTGCAATGCCAATGTGAAGTATTATATGCACAGTGAAGACATTTTACTATACTGTTCCTTGTCAATGAAACAGGACAGTAAAGTTAAGATTTGGAAACAAAAAATTCAACTAAATCGCAGGCTACTTCATTCTTATAAAATGGTCTTTTAAAACCCTCCCTGCAATTTCCACCTTATACACAGCACAAAAAAGAGGCTCCCGTCTATTCTGAACCACTTTAAAAGGTACCTTTTAAAAGTCATCTTTGCAAGTTCTTTTACATCTGATCCTAGGTGGATCAAACTTAATCATATTTGCATAAAGATAATTTGCATAAGTGGGTTTAAGATGAGGTTTTAGTTACAGTTGTAACTAAATTCACAAATTTAGTTCTAAGTTATGAAAATAAAATTTAATATCTGTTGAAAATATTTTCTACAAATGAGAACCATATAATCTCTATAGGACTTTCGTCTGCTCTTGGCATTCCTAGTGTGCTTGTCCACCTGAGACGTGCTAGTTCTCCTAATCTCCAGAAATGGCAGCGGCTCCTGGGGTCATCATTCTCAGGGGCTGGGCTGAGTCTGTGGGTCTGACTCTGTTAAATGGTGCTGACCAAGGTTTCAAGTGTGCCCACCTGCGGCCAAGACTGCTGGTTGCCCAAATCAACTTCCATTCTCCATAATGATGGAGCCTCTGCACTACTGGAGCCCAGCCACAACCAGCTCCAGCCTCTCTTGAAAATTTCTGTAATCCCAAATTGCTAGGCAGGATAACTAGCAAAGCTCTGGAATGGGCCTGCCTTAGCTTTCATCTGTTGTGCTCTGCTCCAGCTGCCTGGCTATAGTGAAGAGCCAGTTTCCCTCAATCCACTGCGGAGTAATATTTTTTAAAAACACAATTAAAAAGCTGTGGTAGTGCCTAACGTCTACAAAAGTTTCTAAAGGATTACTTTCAGTTTCTGTGCTTATGTCTTGGTGGCCTAGTGGCAAGCAGTTCAGCTCACAGACCGCAACTTAGCAACACTGTCCTAGAGCGTGGCTCCGACAGCCGCAGCTGAAGTGGCCATCTGTGACCATGAGGAAACCCTGAGAAGGGAAACTTGCACTTGGGACAACAGCGCTGACAGTGGGAAACTAGATACCTGAGGATCGGGTCACTCTGCCAAACCTGGATGGCATACCCTGGAAAACACCTTGTTTTACATGAGAATACAGACTTTTTACCAAAAAAGTGATTTGGGTTTTTATTATATACAGCCGATCTTCATAACTGATACTCCTATATTTGTAAAGCACTGTAAAATTTTCAAAGCATTATATTACCTTTTTATTCTCACATGAAAATAACTGTGAAGTAAGCAGGACACGTATTCTCAATTTGACACATATGGAGACTAATGTACTAAAAGATTAAATAGCTTGCCTAAAGTAACACAACTAGGAAGCACTGATAATAGAACTGAAAACAGAGGTCAACTGGCTACTGTCTCCATAAGAACAATCTACCTTTCGGTGAAGTGCAATTACTTATCGTGATCATGAGTAAAATAAAATAAAAGTGATCAGTGGTATACTCACAACAAATTACATAAAATGAGTATGTCACTGGGTAGAAAGATACAACAAAAAACCCCATGGTCAACTAGTGAAGACAAAATCAGATTCAATGGCCACAATCAAGAGTATATTGCATTTTTACAGTCGTTAACAAAGCATTTGTAAAAGGAGATGGAGGGGTAAAAACCACAGGCAATTTTATAATAATTTAGCCAGTGATGTAGCAACTGAACTAAGGGCAAATAATACAAATCGCATAGTTTAGGGTTTATGACATAAACCCTCAAACTCTAGTATCAAATAAAATTTGAAATGCAATATTCTATCTGGATACAAATAAAATTTGTCAATAAGTAATAATGTTTCTTAAAAATAATTTGGGTAATAATGTCATGATGATAATATACTGTCTTTTAATATAAATAAGAGTTCTCAGAATCACTGTCAATCAGGTGAGTTCTATGCTTTCTTTCAATGGTGAAAAAGTTTGGCACAGAGCCATCCCCATTCACCTTCCAGGAGGTCCTTATGTGCAGAAGTGTATTATTAAAAAGCCAATGGTAGAGTCTTCTCTCTCCTGTACACAATGGCAACTCTTAAGGAAAAACTGTACCAGCTGTGGAAGACAAGGCAACAGTCCCAAACAATAAGGTCACTATCATGGGTGTCAGACCAGTTGGTATGGCATGTAGCATCCGCATTCGGGGAAAGTCTCCGGCTGATGAGCTGGCTCCTGTGCATGTTTTAGAAGATAAACTCAAAGGAGAAACGATGGATCTGCACCATGGGGGCTTATTTCTTCAGATGCCTAAAATTGTGGCAGATAAAGATTACTCTGTCACCGCCAACTCTAAGACTGTGGTAATAAATGCAGGAGTTTGCCAGAAAGATGGAGAGAATCGTCCCAACCTGTTGCAGAGAAATGTTAACATCTTCCAAGTCATTATTCCTCAGATCATCAAGTACTGCCCTTATTGCATCGTAACTGCGGTTTCTAACCCAGTGGATATTCTCACACATGATACCTGGAAACTAAGTAGATTACCCAACCACCATGTTATTGGAAGTGGATGTAATCTAGATTCTGCTAGATTTCACTATCTTATGGCTGAAAAACTTGGCATTCATCCCAGCAGCTGCCACAGATGGATTTTGGAGGTACATGGAGACTCAAGTGTGGCAGTGTGGTGTGGAGTAGAGTGAACTCGGCAGGTGTTGCTCTCCAGGAACTGAATCCAGAAATAGGAATGGACAATGATAGCGAAAATTGGAAGGAAGTGCATGAGATGGTGGTTGAAGGTGCCTATGAAGTTATCAAGCTAAAAGGATACACCTGCGGGGCTACTGGATTGTGTGGCTGATCTCACTGAATCATGTTGAAAAATGTATCCAGGATTTATCCAGTCAGTGTCAATGATGGTGAAGGGAATTTACAATATTGAGAACAAAGTCTTCCTTAGCCTTCCATGTATCCTGAATGCTCAGGAATTAATAAGAAACTGAAGGATTATGAGGTTGCTCAACTCAAGAAAAGTGTAGATGCCTCGTGGGACATCCAGAAAGACCTCAAAGACCTATTGACTCTAGGTTTCTAGGCTGTAGAAAAGTAAAAACTGCAATGTGACTCACCATAAGCCTTTAGTTTCCATCCATGTACATGGATCACAGTTTGTTTTTATCTTCCTAAATGTGCAAATCTGGGAACACAGAGTCAAAGCCCATCCTTGGCTGAATGCCTACAAAAGGAGTCCTTGAACAAATAAAATTAACTATTGTAGTTGGGGAGAAAAAAAAAAAAGCTGATGGTCAGGGTCAGCCATTTCATCTGTAACTGCAGACTAATTTTTATTTGAGTAAATTTTCTTGGCCTATGTGGGTATCAAATGTTCTATTTCATCAGCAACAAATGGTAAACTATTTCCCATATCAATACTTACCTATTAAATACTAAATTAACAGAAAAGCCATACTTTTCAATAAATGCATATTAAAAAGCTCTTCTGCTATCCTGAATATTTTGTTGCAAAACTTTTTTGAATAATTTTCACCCACAAGAAAAATTAAGACATGAACTTTTATGTATTATGTACATTTAGCTGTTCGCATTTTCTCTCCAGATATAAACTGCCCCCAAAACCCACACATTTAATTGTTCCTAGTATCTAAACATATTGTAAAAATACTCAAGGATCATCAGTGAGAATGTGTTCTTACAAAGAATACCTATCTGTTAGTGCACTACACACACACACACACACTCAAAATCATATTTATAGAAGAGATACAGGCATAGTTGTAAATTTGCATATCCACCAATACAGGAAAGAAAAAAGCAATTACTAACTGCAGACCACACTCAACCCTTATGGCATAAGGCCACAATGAAGAAGAAAAGAGTTTTGAGTGACTCCTTCAGGGGAATAATCCTCAGCAGTTCACACCAGACTCAGGGGTCAGCAATCCATGGGCCTGGAGGCTACATCCAGCCCACGCCTTTTCCTATAAATAAAGCTTTCCTGGAACACAGCCACGCTGTCATGTACTGTCTATGGCTGAGTCTGAGCAGTTGCCAGAGAAGACAAAGCTGAAAACATTTACTATCTGGCCCTTTACAAAACTGCTTGCCACCCCTGGATACAAAAAGCAACTGTCAATAAGCAACAATGTCAGTAGTCAGCTACCTGAGCAGGAGCTCAAAGTAAGATAGCACTTCTCTGGAAACAGGCAGGAATGAACCTTTCATTTCATCAGCACCCTGGTGTGTGTGTATATGCAGTTTTAGCTCATGAGATGATAAGACCGCCCAGAAAAAAGTCGACCCAAGCACAAAACGTCTCCAACCAGTATGCCAGAAACAAACTAGCCTATGACAGAAATCTAGTGAACTGCACTGATATTTTATCTCCCTTATACCGAAAACCCAATCTGAGTAAGAAGATAAATATCTCTAATGAATTAACATCAGGGATGTGTGACATGGTGTGGGTCTTTGGCAATAACACTAACACAGGGTGTGTGACAGTGCTCAAGTGCCAATGCTCCCAAAACAACCTGAGAGGAATGTCAAAATCATCTTAAACATAACAAGCCCTGGCTGGTGTGGCTCAGTGGACTGGGCGCCAGCCTGTGAACCGAAAGGTAACTGGTTCGATTCCCAGTCAGGGCACATGCCTGGGTTGTAGGCCAGGTCCCCCACTGGGGGTGCATGAAAGGCAACCACACATTGATGTTTCTCTCCCTCTCCTTCTCCCTCCCTTCCCCTCTCTCTCAGAATAAATAAGATATATTTTAAAAAATAAATAAACATAATAGATGCCCATGGTAGGCATTAGTTAAAAGGGTAAGTTAACTGGGTTTAACCTCTCATTGCTTCCATTAGTAGTTAAAATAGCAAGTGCTTAATCATTTAATTTGTACTGATGCTAATTTTTAAATAGGCATTCGAACTGTCAAAGAAATTCATGTTGCTTCTTGTTAAATGACATCTCTAAAATAATAATCCAAACAGTAAGTCCCTGGAAAGAAAAAATATAAGACTAGAAAACTGGGAAAGAATGAAAATCAGCATATTAAAATTCCACATCTAAAAGATTCAGATGTGAGGGAATTTCGTTTACAATCCCACTGTCATAGGTGCTGTGACAGGGAAGCAACAGCCTCTGCAGTGCAGGCTCTCTCCGCCAGGTTCAAAGCAGAGGCACACAGCGAAGTGCACAGATGAGAAGCCCTATGTGATCAGGACAACGAACAGGTCCGCAAAGCAAGGAAGTTTCACTGTAACTTTGTGAATAAACATTTCATTGGGTTTTGTTTTTTTTTTAAATGATCAATCCTGTTGACAGTTTTCCAGCTCATCTCTAGAAGACCCATTCCTCTGCTCAACTCACTGCCTGTTATTCAGCAGTCACTAAGGTTAATTATATTTCCTCCAAAACCAGGAGGAAGGTGTCATTTCATCCAAACAGGAAATAAGACCAAAGGATGTCTAGGTCTCAGCCTTTCTACCTTCCTACCACAAAATATAAAAGGGCAAAATGTCTCCTTCTTTCAGATAGAGCAGCAATGTCAGAAGAACTCCAACTGCACCGAAAGCACCTTAATAAAACACACGGAAAACTTAGATTGTGTTCTCCAGGTTACTATGACAGGGCACTGCGCATGTTCTGCAAGTTTCCTCACTGGGACTAGACTGACCTGCTGTAACGCCTTCTCCCTCTCTCTCCTGCACGGATCAACACCCATGTTCTTTATTCATTCAACCAAATGAACAGGACAGGAAGTAGGAATTGTGAATCTCGTTGAGGAAACGGGAAACAAATGACACAGTACACCACAAAAAGCAGTCCCACAAAACATCAGGCCAGGCGGAAAGACAGCACAGAGGAGAAAATAATGAACTGAGGAAGACCAGGCTGCCCACAGCTAGTGACAGGTGGGACTTCAAGGGCATTCCCAGCCCCCCAGCTTATATAAAATGGTGGAGCTGGGAGTGAGGTGGGCTGCCATGTTGAGAAACGGCATCTCTCTCCACAGGTGCGTTCACACTAGGACGCAGCCTGAGGCTTGCTTCTCACGGGTGAGCTCTCCCACACCAGCTCCTCTCCACGGCAGCTGTCCATCCACTGTGGCTGGACTGCACGCACATCAGTCCCTTCTAAGGCTCTGTAGTCGACCATAAAGTTTTCAAAGACCTCACTCTCTTTCCATCCTTTCTTCATTAGTCTCCCCTTCTTTCTCAATCCTCACCCCTCCATTCTAGACAAAAAAAGAATTTTTAAATCTAATCAGTTTTCCATGAAGGCAAAAATGTGACTTTACACCACCTTATGTCATGGTGCCACTATAGGGACAAACTTCTCTTAACTGGGCGAGGTGACCAGGCTCTTCGTGATGTTCAATCAAAAATCTTTCAACAGCACTGAACCCACCTGAAGAATGTATCACACCCTCATTTTTGAAATACTGAGGCAGAGTCTTAAAACTCTCCTCAGACTATAGAAGAGCAAAAGGCTTCAAATTTCACCCAGAAGATTCCAAATGTGCCAGTAGAATGGACAAGTCCAATGACACTTCCCAGTGACAACTCCTTCTGCATAACTTCTCCTAGCCTGGTGGATGATGGCAAAGACTACCCACAAAGGTTCTTCCTTCTCTGCACTCCCAACCTTTGTACTATAGTGCGACCAGTTCCACTAACAGCACTAAAACAGTACATGCTAGTTTCTTTTCTCTGCCACTGAAGCCCACAAAGATGGGGTTGCTTTCTTTTGCAAATTGGTTGCCTGAAATCACATCAGCCATCTAAACAGATTAAATCCCTGCCACCATTAAAACTACAAAAAAAAAAAAAAATCTTCTCATATAATTTTCTTCATATGGGAAGAATATAAAACTCAGCATATACCAATCAATGTGTCAGGTTGACATAATATGCCAACAGCATTTGATGTTTGCTAAGAGTACCGATAAAATAATCTGTTAACCACCTGCCCCCAACTACAAAAGAGAGAAAAAAAATCAAGGTTAAAACAAATGTGTATGTGCTCAACACTGTTAAATAACTCCAAAGGATACAAAGCCTCTTAGGAATAAGTAAATCATAAATGTATTTGAGAGCATTATAAAATGGAAGGGAATTATCCAAAGGGCTCCACCCGCTGAATGAATAATTTTAACACAAAATGCCTAGCAAACATCCCTATGTGACAAATCACCAGCTGAGGCAAATCCCAGATAATGAAACATTGCAAGAATGGCTCTTTTGAATAATTTAGCCCATCAAGGGGCGAATATTGATTGTTTTCAGCAGAAGGAAGTGTTATCTTCGGTCTTATGGCTTAGTGACATCACGGAATTTAATCACGGTGCCTTTCCTGACATGCAATCCTTAAACTGTCACCTTGGCTTTTTGTCATTCTTCAGTCCATGTCTAGAAAACCCCTGGTCTCATGGATGAGGCTTCTCTACTTAGCCCACAGTAACCATAGCAGCATTTCAAGTTCTACAGATTAAACATATCTGTCAATTATCACTCCCCAGCTGCTTTTCTGTTAAATAATTTTCACAATGCATCAGATGTCTTTCTGCATTCTCATCTTGTTTGTTAACAAATCTTCTCAATATCTTAAGAGCAGATTGATATTCAATCATAATGTAAGTGTGCCAATCTATGGGCATCTGTGGACATTTCTGACACATCCAAGAAGACATTGCTAACAAAAGGGAAAACCAGGGGGAAGCACTAAGTATCAAATGCCACTTTCCCATTCCAATATGGAAAGTCACAAAAGTTCCTAAACTTTCAGGAAAAATGAACTAAGTGTTAAATTTAGTGATAATACTAATTTATCCATATTCCTGCATGTTCATATACCATAAAAATACTAAAAAAATTTCAGACTGAAAACAAGACAATGATATCTGATTCAAGTACAAATCAAACTGCTCTCATCCCTGACAGAATGTTCTACACTCGTTTCACTGCCCTAATAGTCCATCAATGTCACTCAGCTTTCTTCATGCTGTGGACAATGAGCTCCACCTTCCACAGAGCGTGTGAGAGGGGGAAGTGGGAGTTAGGGGTGGGCATTCCTGCTGTTAATTTGCCTTTCGATGTGATTCTAAAGCATCCCTCCAAGATCCTTTGGATCAAGGTACCATAATCCAGAAGGCTGCAGGTCCAAGGTCACCACACAAATCTTCTTTTACTGGATACCAAAGACATTTACAGCTACCTTTTTAGGTCCTTCTGCTCTTCCATCCAAACTATACATTGTTACAAGGTCCCAGGGCAGGGCAGCAGCACACTCCATCCAATTCAGGCATCAAAGAGAACCACCACTGTCAAGAGGCTGCAACCATGGGCAGCAGCCTCACAAAAACACATTCCTCAGTGTGGAGGTGAACCATTTTTCTGTTGTAAGAGCACAGCAAGCTCCCTTCTAATAAAGATTTAAAAGGCCAAAAACCAGTGTTATGGACCAGACATCAAGTAAATGCAAACAAAGCCATAAAACAGCCTCATGCTAGCTGATGGGCACAAAGTGCACGCTGTATGAGTTTCACAAACCCATGAGGATTCCAACAGGTTAGTAAAATAATTTTAACTTGAGCTATATATCGATATCTAAATGCTATAACCACAGCCAGGAATATTCTCCTGGTCCCACACCACTCTCATTTTCATGGGAAGTGGAAGGCAAGGTGGATAAACACCCATTAGTCATTTTCTTATAAAAAAATAAACACACATACTAGGTTTTTCTGGCTTGTATTGGCCAATCTTTCTCTTGATTATATCAAATGCAATTATTTCCTCTGTTGATGGTCCCACTCAGTCACAACTAATGTTATTCTTTTTTTAAAAATCCTTCATTACCTGATTGGCAAAAAGAAAAGTGATTTTTTTTTCTGTCTTGTAAATGAAGCAAACTATTATGTTAACGGTAAAGGAGCAACTTGTCAAAGTCGGGAACTGTTCTAGGGGCTGCAAACAAAAAGGTGGATGAAACACTGTTTCTTTGCTCAGTCTGGCCAAAAGGAGACTATCGCTATAAAGTAGCCATGGTGCAATGTCACAGGTACTGCCTGGTCCTCTCTCTCTGAAGAGGAGCAAGAGATGGGAAGTCAGGAGATGAAGAAGACTTTTATTTTCATTTCAATTTGTATCTTACATTTTTTAATATACTCATCTTCTGGATTATTTATTTTATAATTTCATTAACAGAGTTTAGAGCTATATGATTTTGACTCTGAAAAAAAATTTACATAAAATCAAATAAGCAGTACCACCACAGCTATCATAAGCTCTAAGTAAATAAGAGAAACACGATATGCTACATGTGTGCCAAGCAAGGGCAAAAATCACATCATGGCGAAATACATCTAATACAGGTTTCTCAACGATAATAAGAAAAATCAAAGTGATAGAAAAACTGAGGATCACAAGGAACCCAGTAGTTTTAACATGCCATACATAATTGCCCAGTCCCCAATAATCTGGACCATAAGCAATCAGTCACAAATTTATGTCAAAAGTGGCTATTTCATTTCAGCAAAACATCATCATCACCCATTCTATTAAGTTAATGCTGGGCCCTGGCCAGCGTGGCTCAGTTGGTTGTAGCATCATTCCACAACCAAAGGGTTGCAAGGTTCAGTTCTTGGTCATGGCGCGAACCCAGGTTGTGGGTTTGATTCCCAGCCCAGGCGAGAGGTAACCAATCGATGCTTCTCTCACACACTGATGTTTCCCTCTCTCTCTCTACCTTTCTCTCTAAAAGCAATATATATATATATATATATATATATATATATATATATATATATCTCCTTGGGTGAGGATTAAAAAATAATAATAACAATGTTGCTAGTTAGAATTTTATTGGTTTTGTAATTTGGTCTAAATTAATTTATAAATTGTCTCTTAAAGCTGTATTAGGGATATAAACAAGCAGATTATACCTAATTTCTGTGTTAAAGAAGGTGGGAAATTAATACAGGAAAACCACAATAATTTTTTTTTAAAGATACATAAGATAGTCAGGTCTCAGAAACACAGAAGTCCTGGAACTGTGCCAAAAACCCTACATCCTGAAAAGGACAGGACCAATCTGCATTTGTGACAGTTCCTGGGGTGGAAAGCCAGACTGCCATTCACAAAAGCTGGCTGCCCATGAGCATCTCCCAGGGAGTTCTTGGAGAAACTATGGATTCCTGGGCCTTACACTAAAACAACTAAAACAATATTCTGGTTTTACAAGTGAGGAAATTGAGGTACAGAGAGATTTCAGTAATCTGATCATTAGCAAATGCTGCCAACGTGAATCAAACCAATATCATAATTTCAACAGTAAAAATGTGTTTTTTAAACCATATCCATGATGTATTTATTCTAAGCAGCTTTTCTCTCCCCTAGAGCCTAAAAATGGAACAAAACTCCCTAACAGGTTATTCCTTTCTACAGAAAAAGTCTGAAAATTCATCAAGTCCTTTTGCCGCTATAATAAACCAACCTGAGGACTCAAAAGTTCTCTTTCATCCTCCACCTACCTCTCTCGCTTTTTCTCTCTTTTTCTCTCTCTCTCTCCCCCTTTCTTTCTCTTTCTCTCCTCCCTCCGTCACTCCCTCCTTTCTCTCCTTTCTTCCCTGCCTGCCTTCTCCTCTCTCCTTACCCCTCTCGCATTTTACTCAAAAATCCCACATTTGAATTAATGATAGGTGAATGATGATCTATTTTTCAAAGACAGCAATTCAGCTGGAGTACAAAAAATAAGAAGTTTTTAAAAAGGGTGACATTCTGCAACTGCCACAGAGACTCAGGCAAAAATAATTAATAGGTGCTAACAGGTGTATGAAAACTTAGAGAAGAACAGAATATTTACATGGTCTCAAAGTTTCTCACTACAAATTACTTATTAATTACAAAGGGAAACTTAATAATTTATTCATGTGATCCAAGTTAACAACGCCAATAATGTGACAAACTGATCTCATGTGTCCTCTAATGTAAGGCCTTTAGGACACAACACTACTAATATAATAGTCCTGCCTAAAATGCATAGCCTAAATCTAACGAATAGGAAACAATGAATTACAAACATTTGGACTGTACACTTTAAAAACATGCCAATGTCATGGAAGACAAAAAAAGGCAAAAGAACTACTCCAGATTAAAGGAGAGTAAAGAGGTATGCTAAGTGTGATGCTGACCTGGATACTAGGCCAGGAAAACAAACTGCTATAGAAGGCATTGTAGGGAAATATGGCAAAATGTGTTTATAGATTAGATTATAGCACTGTATCACTGTTAAAGTTCCTGACTTTGATAACTACCGTGTTTTGCCATGTATAATGCACAACCACGTTTTTGGCTCAAACTTTCATGAAAATAATCTTAATTTTTTAATTCAATTTTTTATTTATTAGGTAATTGTTTTTTGTATTATAAAGGAATTTTAGCATTTATTTTTGAACATGTATGGTACAAGAAATTTTATGTAACAAATAATTACCAAACACAAGACCAGATACAAGGTATTTCAGGTATTACTCATGTATAATGTGCATCCTTATTTTTCCCTCAAAAATCTGGGCAAAAAAGTGCACATTATATATGGCAAAATATGGTATACAGTAGTTATATAAATGAATGTCCTTGTTCTATGAAATACACACAAGTATTTAGGAAGTAAAGAGCCAAGATGTCTGCATATTACTTACTCTCCATTCAAAACAATGGAATATAGAGCCCAAAATGGACCCATATAAACAGAGTTAACTGATCTTTGACAAAGGAGCAAAGGCAATACAATGCAGAAAGGATAGTTTCTCAACAAATGATGCTAAACAACTGGACATCAACACAGGGGGAAAAAAAGAATCTAACAGACATTATGCCCTTTACCAAAATACACTCGAAATGGATCACGGGCCTAAATGTAAAACGCAAAACTCTGAAGTTCCCAGAAGACAACATCAGAAAACCTAGATGACCATGGTCGTGGTGGTGCCTTTTAGATTCAACATCAAAGGCACACAATCCATGAAAGAAAGAACTGGTAAACTGGACTTCATTAAAATTCAAAACCCCTGCTCTGCAAAAGACACTGTCAAGAAAAGGGCAAGCCGTAGGGATATAAACTGGCCGAAGGGAGAAAATATTTGCAAAAGACAAATCTGATAAAAGACTGTCATCCAAAATATATATGAACTATTAACACTCAAAAATAAGAAAATATGCAACCCAATTAAAAAATAAACCCAAGTGCTAAAGAGGCTTCTCACCAAAGAAGATATACAGATTGCAAATAAGCATATGAAAAGATACTCCACATCGTCCCTCATTAGGAAATGCAAGCTGAAGCAACAGGGAGGCAGCTCCATGCGCACCTATTAGAATGGCCAAAATCCAGGGTACGGACACCAAGGCTGGCAAGAGTGTCGAACACCAGAAACTCTTCATTCATTGCTGGTAGAGATGCAAAACCAACACAGCTATTTTAGAAAACAGTTTGGTTGTTTCTTTAAAAACTAAACACATTCTAACCATACAATCCAGCAATCTCAGTCCATGGTACTTAACAAAAGGAGTTGAAAACTTATGTCCACACAAAAGCTGGCACACAAATGTTATTGCAGCTCTATTTATAACTGTTAAAACTTGGAAGATGCCCGTTAGTAGGTAAAAGGATTATCTGTGGTACATCCAAACAATGGAATATTATTCAGTGTGAAAAAGAAATAAGTTATCAAGCCATGAAAATACATGAAAAAAATTAAGTGCAAAAGAAAATTAAGTAAAATATTACTAAGCGAAAGAAGCCAATCTGAAAAAGCTATGTTCTGTGTGATTCCAACTCTATGACATTCTGGAAAAGGTAAAACTATGGAGACAGCAAAACAATCATTGGTTTCCAGGGCTTAGGTAGAAGGGAGGGATGAATATGCAGAGCAGAGGATTTGAAGGCAGTGAAAATACTATGTATGAAACTATAATAGTGGATTCATGGCTTTAGAAACTTGCCCAAACCCACAGAATGTTCAACGCAAAGAGTGAACTCTAATGTTCACTTTGGATGATAATGACATTCAACACAGGTTCATTAATTATTACATATGCACCACTCTGGAGGGGATATTGATAATGCAGGAGGCTATTCATGTGGGGTAGGGAGGTATGTGGGGAATCTCTGTACCTTCCACTCAATTTTGCTGTGAACCTAAAACTGCTCTAAGAAAATGAGGTCAATTTAAAAAAAAGAAAAGGAAATGACAAGTACCTGACACTCAATCTAACTGTAAAACATGAGACCAAAGGTAAAAACAGAAAATAACAACTTCTAGGTGTGAGGCATAATAATTTCTATAGACTCTGAAAAGGACTGATTAACCACAGGTATATTACACAAACTTCACTTCAGTCCCTAAGAAAAGTCTGGTGCTCCAGTGATGGCCTTGATTTATTCATAAGAGATATCGCCCCCAAAAGAAAGCATTAAGATATCCTAAAATGAGGGGTAACACTAAAAACAAAGCTAAACAAAACTGCAAGCTCTACTTCCATGGAATGGAATGCCATGAAATGTCTTTAGCAATTTATATTAGTAAACCTAATTCTGGGGAACTTGTAAAGCCTGGGAATGCCACATTCTTGCTTAGATATTTTTCGAACAGTATGAAACAGCCCCCGAAATGCAAGGTGGAAAGGCCCAAGAGTGCCTATGAGTAACAAAGGGTGATGCACTATGCCTGAAAAACAAAAAGGAAGCTCAATAAAACCTAGAAGTAATCATAGCATCTCACGTAGACCTATGATTACAAAAAAACTGCTTAAATAGTAGACAGTTTTATAAAATCATAAGGTTATTCAGATCCATGTTCTGAAAATGTGGCTTCATGCTCCTTTTGTTTTTTTAAAAAAAAAAGGAGCAGATGAGTATGATGGAAAGACAGCCTTAAGAACAAACTAGTTAACAATTAGCTTTTATGGGAGAGCAGGGTATGAAAATAACTGTTCCAAGTGAAAGGAATTAATCAGGGAGCAGGATCATATTGGGTGTTTTAAAAATTTTTTAAACTTGCTACATTAAAATCCAACAGCTATTAATCATCTTTCATTTAGGGGAGCTGATTAATTCCAGCATTTGTATTGGCAATATTTCTCAAAATTCATTCATTTTAATACTTTTAACTACAATCAAAAGTAAAAGGCCATAGTTATTTTTGGCATACATAACGTCAACTGGGGAAGCCACAGCAAATACTGAAAAGGCAGGATATCCTCAGAAACTCCTGCATAGCTAAACAAGTGGCCAGATTAGAGTTCTTTATAGGCAGCAAATAGGTAGAAATATAGCTACTTTATTACTTTTAAAACAGCATTTTATAATAAATGTTCACCTTTAATTATTAAATGGTACTGAAGTCCCAAGTATGAGAAGTACCAGTGTTAGAAACAATACTTAAAAATAATAAATGTCTTACATAAGTGAAAAATAACACTGTTTTTTAACACTGGCTTAAACTAGAGATGAAGAAAAGTACTCTTAGCTTTTGAAGAAGTAAATGACGAGCCGCATGGGCAAGCTTGAAGGACATCCTTTATGGGCAGAGGAAAGCCAGTAGAAGCAGTGGAAAGAGCACTAGCCAGAGACCCAGGGGCCTGGCTTTCGGTCTAAGCATGAACCACGGCATATGGGGGAAGCCACTGGGCTCGAGCTTCCCGCTCTGTGTTAGTGAGCAGGTTTACCTGGGTGGGAAAAGGATTAATTCCAAAGGAAAGGCAAAACTCAATTTCTTACATGTACTAAGTTTTACCAGAAACAAACACATACACACTAACAAACAAAACAGACAACAGGAATTATTTTTCATATGTGTACACAGTTAACCCTTGAAGATCATGGGTTTGAACTGCACGAGTCCACTCCAACTCAGACTCTTTTCAGTCAATGCTGTACTGTCTTCTATCTGCAGCTGGGAGTCAGCAGATGTGGAGGGCCAACTGGCTGTATGCGTTGGCCTATGCCATTTTTGATAGGGGATTTGAGCATCCTCTGATTCTAGTATCTGCAAGGGGTCCTGGAACCAATCCCCTACAGATACCAAGGCACTTAAGTTTTAGAGGAGTCAAAAGTTATACGCAGATTTTTGACTACTGCTGGGAGGGAGGCTGCCCTCCAATGAAAGGAGAACTCACAGCAGTTGCTGGCCATGCATTTTTTTAAACAAAAGGACACTAAAGGTATGACCACCACAACTGCTAATGGGGAAACAAAGTTTACTGATACTAAAAAGGTTCTCACACCACACTGTTAACACCACGGTCCAACTGTCAAGTAAGGGTCAGCCGACAAACTCTCAGTGGTGGTGGTGGGAGCCTCCAACTCCACCCAGTGATGAAGCAAGCGTGTTAGCTCAGGAACTCTCTAGTGAAGCGCAGGCAAAAGGTAGCATCTCAGTAGGGCCACTGGCAGCACAAAAGGCGCCATGAGACCAGTGAGGATTACATAAAGCCAAGGGAGAGTTCGTGAGTCCTGCCACTCAGGTCAATATTTTATACAAATGCAAACCTCAAGTTTTCTCATCTGCAAAATCAAATATCACAGATCGTTGTGGAGATTAAATGGGTCAAAAGATTAGCAAAGTGCCTGGGCACCAAGTAAATGCTCAATGTCAGTTTACTTCCTTAACAAACAACTAGCTCATGAGGGGTTTTAAATGACCCACCAGTTCTTAATCTTAATTATTAAAATTTTTCAACATTTTAGGAATCTATAAATTAGCATCTATGGTTGAAAAGTATACTCTCTTCAGAAAATTGCACATACATATAACAAGACTTTGCAAGCAATTTCAGGAATTTCAAGAAACCCTCTTGAACTCAGAGAGGCCACCTAGGAGCCTATGTCTAGATTAACAACGTCTGGAAAACGGATAACTTACTTAAAACCTGAATTTATATAACAAACATCTATGTGGCAACAGATGTTTAATGAATGCTTATTATATGCTATTTAATGAACTATTTCATTAATCTTTGCAACAACCCTTTGAGGTGGCTGGTAATTTATACCCATTTTCAAAGTGAGGAAACTAAGGGTTAGAAAAGTTAATTAACATGTCCTATGTTAGAAAAGAATACGTCAAGAGAAAAAATTATGTTCTCTAAAAGATAATGCACCAAAAAAGGAAATTAGTAGTTTAAAAAAAATGACTGACATGAAATTGTTCAACCCTCTGTCTCATTCATATGATATGTTAGCTACTTGACAGAGGTCTTAAGCACATGAAAAGATATGACTAAAAAATTTACATGCTAAATAAATCCCCTAACTAGTCCCTGATCTCCTAGTGGGGAAGAGGACAGGTGCAGCCAGTAACTCCAGCCTGCAGAGCCCCACCCACAACAGTACAAATGAAAGTGCATCCACTTTAAGTGGCTGCAACATTTCTGCTTTAGAGAGCTTGTCCTGCCATTCAAACCACCTTACACTGGGATCAGCGTGACGTGGGAGGGTCATCTCTGCCCAGTCTACTGATGATCTGGGCAATGTTTCCTTTGCCATCTCACCTCCCTCACTACCCCTTAAGTACCAGTGAACACAGTACTTTTTGTTAGAAAACATCCAAGCTAACAGATTCTCAATAACAAGTAAAAATGTTGTCTTCCCAGCACCAATACTTTAAAAATGAATGAGTTAGAAGTTTATAAAATTAAATCTTATGAGTTGATGCATTCATTAGTGTAGAAACACAGATCACATATACCTGAATATGCAAAGAAAGTGAAATTACGATGCAATCAATGCCATCCTATAAAAACTAAATTAACAAAAATAGTCTATTAGGGAAGACATCTGGTGTATCATGGCAAGGAACGTTAATGATATTGTCTGCAACCCTGTAATCAATTTTTTTCCCCAGCAGCTCTCTCATTACACTGTATTAGATCTGTGTGCCTGCAGAATTTATGAGAGCTCCACACATGGGGGGCGGCGGGGAGCTTTGCCAACTGCATCTGATTCAGATCCTGTTCAAATGACTTTGGCAGCATGAAGTGTTATTAGAGAACAATCAATACAGTTAGCTTTATGAAGCATTATCTTGACTGAAAGATTTATCATCTTATCACAGAATCTTCTCAAACCTACATACGAATGTATCTGAGTGTACCACCAATCATACACTCATTTAAATCCCCAGTGAACACAATATTTTTGCTGTTAAAAAATTAAATACTGGCCCTGGCTAGTGTGGCTCAGTGGACTGAGTACAGGCCTGCAAGCCAAAGGGTCACCAGATTGATTCCCAGTCAGGGCACATGCCTAGGTTGCAGGCCAGGCCCCCAGTAGGGGGTGTGTGAGATGCAACCATACATTCATGTTTGTCTCCCTTTCTTTCTCCCTTCCCCTTGCTCTAAAAATAAATAAATAAAATCTTTTAAAAAATTAAATACTGGTCTTCACTAAGGCTAACAGAAAAAAGCTTACTATTAAGGAAAAAATTTTAAATCCATTCAGCACACCTTGGCTAGAGACTATGGCGATAAATCAAACAGTCTAACAATGATATCCACACTGATTAGAAAATAAAGAAAATAGCCTGAAAGATAAAAACCATTTCTTAGACACATGGAAACAAGATGGTAACTGGTAAAAGCTGAAGCTTTTGAAATAGGTAGTCAAGTGGGGACCCTACTAATTTGTCCCTTAAAATGTCAGTATCTCTCTTCAGGGATTAGAATTAGACTTTTATCCACTATATTGCATTTTATCTTACATTGTGAATGGCTATTATATCAAGAATTCCAAGGTTTCCATAATGTGAACATTTTTGCTGGTCTGATTCTTGATAAATTACACTGGTAACTACCTAAACATGAAATTGTTGTTGTGACCATTTTCCTGATATAATTATTAATATCCCCATCACTATTGTCTTGGTCCTCTTCATTGAACGCGTGGATGACAGCCCTAGCCACCTAATTGGAAGCTTCACAGTCTTTCCCCACTCCACATTGCATTCTGCTTCCCAACAAATCTTCTTAAGTAGTGATTTGCAAATTGGCTTGCAGGGAATGAAAAAGCCTATAAAGGTTCTTTTCTGCCTCTTACATAAAATCTCACCTTTTCTAACCTTTTTAAGATCCTTTATAGTCTAGTCCCATTTTATATCCCCACCTCTGCTTCCCAAGGCCCACCAACCTGTGCTCTTCGTTGCTCTCCTGTGGTCTTCTCACAACTGCCAGCTTCACCAGGCTCACTGTCTATGTTGCTTACAGGGACAGGCTGACATGTACACCTGGAAGGCTCCTCCACTTTGCCTGTCCACATGGTACTGATGTATCAAACACATACTCAGCCCTGACTGGTGTTGGCTCAGTGGGCTGGGTGTCGTACCACAAACTGAGAAGTCACCAGTTCAATTCCCAGTCAGGGCGCATGCCTGGGTTACGGGCCTGGTCCCTGGAAGGGGATGTGCGAGAGGCAAACCGACTGGTGTTTCTCCCACACATTGATGTTTCTCTCCCTCTCTTTCTCCCTCCCTTCCCCTCTCTCTAAAAATAAATAAATAAAATATTTAAAACAAACAAACAAACAATGACAAAAAAACATACCCAGCACTCCTCAAAATCTATCGTCACAAAACTTTCCCAGTGCTATTACCCATTTGGAGCACTCTCTTCTCTTAGTCTCAAGGTATCAAGTTCTACACTGCAACTGAACAATTCATCACACATCACTAGTGTGCTGTGCGTGTGCCTCTGTGACGGCTATTTTCTTGTTATATTCTAATTGAGTATGATTTGAGCCCCATAGTCAGATTACATGCAAGAGAAAGACAGGTCCTAATTTCTTTAGTGATTAAAAGCAGTTGCTCAGAACAGTAACACCTGTCTTTCAGAAAACTTTATCATTCAGTCCTCACAAAGGAAGGAAATGACAGGTGTGTACAGAGCTTCCAGAAAAGGTAAGACATAAGAAAAACAGCCCTTGTGGATCACTTCACCAGGTCCTGTGTTCTCAGGGATGACTGACCAGGGGCATTTCATCCTGCTGCACCTCACACACATCCCGCATTCCCGCCAGGTGACAGAGGAATTACCAGAGTATAGCTGAGGGTACTATATCTACACCCCGACCCATGCTTTTCAAAGTTTTATTCTATGTCTGCCATTGTAGAAAAGCCTAGCTACTTCTGAGTGATACTCTACAAACGGTCACCTGAGAGGACAGCACCCATGCTTTGATTCGTGGGCCACGAGTCCCGATGGTCCTGGGGAAATGCACATTCCACACTTGGTCTCAAACTTACCCCCTTTTTTCCCCATTTCAGTTGCCAACATCCATACTCGCTGCTGATTGCCAGCTCCTGCTCCTTGCAGCAGCCCAGCATGCTCTCTGCTGGTGCCAGAACACCCTACACACCACCGAACCCCGCTGACCTCTGGGACTGTCCTAGAGGGGTAAGGCAAGTCCCGTATTTTGCTTCCTCTGTGCATGTACTTGTTACTCCTTTAAAAACACATACAATACAGCACATTTTTATAGGGGCTCTGGGGAGGGAGGCAATATTCCTATTTTATACCCTATGGGATATAAAATATTGACAGCTTTTAAAAACGGGATTCTCCTTACCCCTACAGGCCCTCTCCCGGCTTCAGAAAGATGCTGTGGTGGCTGTGACGCCACCGGCAGAGAGCATGCTGGGGGGTCACACAAAGCAGGAGTTGGAGATCTGCAACAGGCCTGGGAGTTGTGGACCTAAAAAAGAAAAAAGTTTTAAGTTAGCATGCCCAATGTCCCCTCATACCCTGGTTACTAGGGGCACTCAGCACACAAGCACATATCTGCACAAATCCTTTAGCAGATGGCCTCTGAAATCTCAGAGAACTTGTTCTACCACTAAAGTTAACCTTTCTGCATTAATCAAAACCATTTCCTTAGCTCAGCATGAGCCAATGTACGACCCTTCTCCAGCTTCACTCTTTAATCTAGCTCCTGTCACAAAGCAGTATGGTGTGTGCCCCTCAAAATAACCAAGTTACTCTGACACAGTGACAAAGCACAGTGACAGTGGCATGCTGTACTTAAAATAAAATCGAAATTTCAGTGCCGTCAGATAAACACAACTGTAAAATGAATCACAAGTGGACAAAGTGAGCTTTCAGAAGCGTTTTCTAATGAGAGAGGCTAGAGTTGTAAGACATGTACTTAATAAGGTAATAGTCAAGGCATTAGGGGTGTCGAAGAAAGATCCTATCATTTTCTCAAAGTCCTAGTTTAATTTTTGTAAAGCTAAAGGCAAGGTAAAAGGCAAAAGCTTAACACCAGAGGGAAAAAAAGACCCATTCAATGAGTCTTAATTTTCTCCAGTGCCCATAAGGTAGGTAGAATGAACAGGTACAAAGCATCAAGTTCTAGAAAGACATTTCTTTTAGGGGCAAAACCAGTTTGGTATGTATCACTTTTTTTTTTTTTTAACAGAAACTTTAAAAAAAATTAAAACCAGTAAAAGATTAGAGAGCAACTTCTGAAAGCTAGCATGTTACTTTTAAGTATCAAAAAAGATACCTCAGATAATAGTTTGAATATGGTCCCTTTCAAACATTCTAGAGAGTATATAACATTTCTAACAAAACTAACCAATTCAGTTTCATGAGGTTTTAAATGAACTAAAAACCCCAAACAAATCTAAATGCTTATCCAAGATCTCTGTTAAAGTTGTTTAAAAGTTATAGATAAGTAAATATTTTAATATTAAATCATTTTTAGGGAGTCTTATTATATAACTCCTTTTGAGAAGTAAAGAATCACTCTAACAATGCCCTGTAGGTCAAGATTTAATATGCTCTATGTCTCTCTTAAAACAAACACAAAAGGCAAATCCCATGAAAACAAGCTAACCTTAGGAATGCCTTTATGATGGAGGTTTTCTTTTCTTTCTCTACAGATCACCCTGCTATGGAACATCCTGAACTCCACACTTTCTGTGCAGTCGGTCTCTCAACTTCTAGTGCCTCCGTCACAACACATGATGGAACCGAGGGTTACAGCTGTAGCCTTCACTGCCACATCCCACTCTCCTCCCCGTACCAACACTGCAAATCCCAAATCCAAGATTCAACTGTGCACAAGAATGTACAGTATACTCAATATTTTACCATAAGCACCAAACAGAAATGAATTTGTTTAATCTCTTACACTAGGAATTCAATTAATCAGACCACTCAAATAAATCCCTTATTCATTCAAATCAAGGGCTTTAAACAAAGGCACCTAGTAAAGTATTTCTAAGCACCTTGGCATTATTTTAATGTGCAAGAGTTCAAGTAATTATTAAAACATTTTAAGCATTAAAAATAGCATCATTTCAAAGCATACCACTGTTCTTCTTTGAGAATCAGAAAATACTGACAGTGTCTCACTTTCCCTAGTTTTATTTTAGTTCTTCTCATGAGCTTTCTTGGACTATTTTGGGCTGGTTCTTAACACAAACCTCCAAAACCACATATAAATTACAAATTTCCAGTTGTAAGGAACTGAGTGAGTTTGAATGACGAGACTTTACAAATATTCTTGCACAGCAGTTCTCTGCAAATATCAAACTATCTCAAACTTTCTTAAGCTCCTTTAAAAATTAGAATACCTAGAGTTTTCTGCATTGAAAAAAATTCACATAGAGAATAGGCTTAGTAAACAAAATTTTAGATAAATATTTTATAAAAATAAATATAATTAAATAAAACTTTTTCAGTGCTTTCTTAGAGTCCTAAAATCCAAATAAATCAGGGCAAAACAAATTACCAACTTCACAGTAGACAAGAACTATTAAAACTTTAAATCCCATGTTGTCTATGATGACTGCCAGTCATGAGTGCAAAGGCAGCGCTGAGAGGCTGAGAAAACAGGGCCTGTGAGGTGCCTGAGATTATGGATTCCCAAAGCCTCATTCTGATTTTCACCTGCGTGAATACCCGCCCCCTCTTCCATTTATAAGGTAACATTCAGATCATGCAAAATGTTTGTGGTGATTCAAAATAACTTTTAACACGACTGCTCCAGAATCGGGGAAAAGGGGTTTGCAGCAAATATCCAACCCCGTCTCATCTGATTATGTCCATCCAACTCAGGGCTAAGAGATTTCATCTTGCTCTTGCTTCTGATAGTATTAAATATAATTATAAACTTCAAATTTACATGTGAAAAGGACATTTAGTCCTCAAACATGTAGCAGGTCCTCAAATAGCATCATTTTGTCCATCATTGTTCATCACTGTTCATTTTAACATTGATGAGATGCCATAGGAGCTTAACTCTTATTTATATCAATTAGCCTATGGTAAAACTGGTTTCATTATACGTCATCTCCCTTAAACTCACAGAACCTATCGATAATGTTACATAAGAACTTACTGTATTTATTACTGGTGGCTTACTCCAAACACAGCATCCTGTAAGCCCAAGAACCCACTGTAGTTTATTACAATGGATAACAACTAAGCAACCAAGACCTTTATTTTAAACAAAGAAGGAGGAGGAAAAAGTTGTGGCC
Organism: Mormoops blainvillei; assembly: GCA_004026545.1. Classification (NCBI taxonomy): domain Eukaryota; kingdom Metazoa; phylum Chordata; class Mammalia; order Chiroptera; family Mormoopidae; genus Mormoops; species Mormoops blainvillei. The sequence continues at coordinate 154,323 of PVJD01001151.1, forward strand.
CTCCAGAAGAACCCTCCAGCACCAGATCAGCAATGCACACCTCTCCTTGACTAAGAAATCACCGTAGGGGAAGAGCACTGCCACAGTGACAGGCAGTGACTGAGAACAACTACACCAACAGAGAGGGAAGTTAGCTTTTCCAGAATTGTCTGAGCTCTGCATCCTATTATCTCTTTAAGTAATACTTCCTCACTCTATAAACTGAAAACGCTTCATAACAAACTTCACAGTTTTCACCTCCTTATCCAACATTATACTCAAGTAACAAAGCTGTAACTGGGTGTTACTGACCTTTGTATAGCAAAAGAACCAAGAGTGTAAACAAAAGAAGGAACTACAGATATTAAAAAAAAAAAAATTCAATTCTGCAGGCCTAACTTGAGGGACTATGAAAAACCAAGGACGACAAACAACCGCTGCTTCACAAAGAAACGAAATCTTCATTCTGTAAGGCATTTTTCATATCTACACTAATGTAAACTTCCTGAAGAAAATCAGAAAGAGTTTCGAAGTATTTTAAGAATAAATAAGAAACTAAGTTTTAAAGTACTTTAAGAATAGTTTTATTATTTAAATATTGATATATAAACTACTACACACTGCAAGCTTAATAAAAGGTAATGAAGCAGATCTCTTTGGCTTGTTTAACAAACAAAGTTAATCAGTAGGTAATGCAAACACTGAATCAAACTATTACTGAAATTTTTAGGAAACTTTACCCAGTGAATTCTCTCCACAGAAATGTTACTTTATTCAATACCCAATAAATACTTACTGTAGATCTCACGTGGGCCAGGCGCTGTGCTGAGTGCTCAGTAAACAGAACCTCAGCAAGCAACACAAGTGCGGTGCCCACTCTAACAAAGCTTACACCTAAAGCACCAAGAACACATCAACGTCACAGCCGCTGTCATTCCACAGCCCAGGCACTGTGCCGCCCACTTTATAGACTTGATCTTTTAATCTAAAAACAATCTACCTACAAAGTAGATGCACTATATCCCGCCTTCGTAGTTAAATAAAGCAGGGTTAGGAGGGTTAAGTGTACTGCCCAATATCGTGAAAGAGAGCAACTCATGGAACAAACTGATGTCAATGTCAAGCTGTCAATGCATGGACTCTACCCTCCCTCATCTCAGCCAAAGGAAAGCATCTCAAATTGTGAACTAGCCATGTTCAAATTAATGTGGACTTCCTGCCCTACCCAAAGAACAGTTTTTAATATAAAATTTATCTAATGTTAAGATATGTATGATGTATAAATGATAATTAACTCATTGTATGTACACATGTATGTATGTGTACACAAAGAGTGCATGTAAATGACTCTCTCACATCTCCCAGCATTATCTATGTAAAGGTCTCTAATTAAAAATCAGAAAGTATAATTACCTATCCTCAATAACTTTTCATTTTAAAGAAGGAATAGCAGCTTCTTACTTTTAATTCACTTCTGAGAAATTCAACTTGGTGTAGAGAGGGCAACTGCAGTGGTAAATGGAACCTAAGCTGAAGCTAATTTTTCTGCAGCTCCTCTTTGTTGCAATCAGGTCTTGGGGTAGGGTACAAACCAGGAACCAGATGCCAAATATTTGTAATAATTATATATTCTACCTGAAAATTCATTTCATATAACAACTGAAGAATAGATAATTATGTAACTCTAAGAAACCAAAATCGTACGTTTTCTATTGTATGAATGAGAGAAACTCATTAGGAACCCACACAGAACTCCCACATAGAATATTAAAGAAACAGCTTCAATTACTTACCTGTAAATGAATTATTAAGTATGAACAACTACTGTTAGACCCAGAACAGGTACTCCTTGGTATTATACCAAACAGAAATCACTAATCTCAATGATTTTACTAAGGATTCTCAGAACCCATATTTATTTCTAGATAGCAAATTAACTCTATGATTAAGGCCTAGATTTCTATAAAAATGGAATTTCCTTGTTTTTTAGTAAAAAAAAATATTTCTTTAGTAAAAGAAAAAAAAGAGGTGAATGGTTTCCTCTAAATCAATCCTATTCAGTGTTCTCCAAAGAGGGCTGATATCTAAAATACCACAGTTGTCTGTCCTTAGACCCTACAATCACTCAGGGAAGGAATTACATCTCATACTCTTCAGTCCCCCTTACGGTGCTGCACTCAGCAAAGAACACAAGTTTTCAATAAATCCTGTCAAAGGCTCTGATTACAACCCAGAACAATTGTACTCTGGGATATAGTGTTCGTTGGTGATACTGATTCACTCTATAGCAAACTTCTCAAAGATACCAAGTCGCACAGGGACTCAGAAAAGCTATGGGCGCACAGCAAACAGAAGGGTTGAAGGTGTTATGCTAGGCTCCTGCAGTTACAGTTACTGGAGACCGGCGGAAGCTGGCTGAGAAGAGGCATTCAATGAGAGGAACCAACCAGGATAATCTAAGACTCCCATGGGAAACAGCATCAGGGGAGCTCAAGGAGGCCTGCGCTCTCTCCCTTTGGCCCTGCAGTGCTCCCATCTTCTGTTTTCCCCGGTGTCCTGTCTGAGCACAGCAGCTTGCCTATTACCTGTTTATACTTATCCCAGCCCTCTCTGCATTGAGACGATTTTTGATTCATCCTACTCAGTCTCTCAGTTCATCTTTTCAAGCCAGGCAACAAAGATCATAGATTGCCAATCCACATTACGGTTCTTTCAAAGAGCTGAGGATTTTGCCAACTGCTTTAATATTTAGTTCAGAAGCCTAAGGGACAAAGCTGCCTTATTTAACTGATGATCCCTCTTTCTTTCTACTTCTAAGTATACACTATCCATAATTCAGCCTTACCTCTCCTGCCCTCAAGCCCATTTTTGTCATGTTGCATAGATACTTTTGTCACTGTAGTCAAACAGACCCAGGTCTCCCAGTCTGTAAATAAGCCCAGCCTAATGACACTTTCTGGGAGAATGAGAGCTTCCTGATAGAACACATAATTCCCTCCCCTTGAAAATGCTATTTCCAAAAACCTCAGCTCTGTCAGGAACTCAATTTTTTTTTTATCATCACAGCTTTCACCTATCCCTGTGAAAGTGGGGACGATATAGATATCTTACAATGTAGGACTGGGAGGCCTGATGTGTTTTGATGGTTAAATGTTAATAAAAACAGAAGCCATGGATCCCATCCCCATAAAACCCATCATCCAAATAGGGACACCTTTGAGAGTAAAAGGGGACACTGCTTAATAGTTTACCAGGACAAAAGAAGTAAACCTGGTCAACAGAAGCAGCTACGTTTCACATCATGGACTCAGATTCTATGGGAGGACAACCAGGTCCCCACGTAAAATCCAAAGACCCTCCTTATTTCACACTGAACTAGTTCATGAATTGTTACCAAGGATCCTCAGTTCAATACACTAGCACTGTGCTAGTGACTGGTGGTAGTTGTCTCTTTATTCCACTTCTCAATTCTTTGGCCTCTAATGTGTTCAACACTGTACTCTTAGTTAACATGTACCACAAAGGGCATTTGCCCAGTTCTTTTTATAGCCCCAGAATATACTTAAACTCACAAAGTCACCGTGGTAAAAGGATTAATTCTAATTAACAGTGTAGACAAAGAAATACATTTCTCAGTTACAACCCCAAACCAAATAAAGCTAAAAAGATAAAATACACAATTAATCAATAACTTTTCAAAGCTACTGCGTTTTTTGTTTTCCATTGTTCCACTTGCCACGCCTGGTGTTTCCTGCAGGCAAAACCAACTCCAATTTCTTCTTTTTAAAATCTTGCCGACCAAAAAAAAAAGCCTATTTCCTTCTGTTCATCTTTTCCCCTCATAGATCGGATAAGCTGAAGGGGGAAAATCCCTATGATTATTTTCATCTATTAGGTTACCTTTTTAAAAATAGTATTGGGAACCAATAAAAGAAGTGGATATCCAGACAATAACTACATTCCTACCAGTAGCAATATTTCATCATCTCTGTTAATCTTACACAATTATGATACGTGCAGAATGCAGGATTCAAACAAAAACCTAAGACATAGCAGTATGTGATTTAGGAAAAGGTATCTAACTGTACATTCCTTCCCACATTGTTTCTGCAGACAGCTTTACTGTGCTGTACTAGACCAATACTGGTGACAGAAGCTTCAGCTTTTATTGCTGTTAATACCCTGAGCAATTACTGTAACTCAGCAGGAACCTCTGCCACGAACAGCAACTATCACATTGCAATCAGCATTTCATAAGCAACACTGTTCAAACATGAAGGCAGTGGCTAATGTGCAAAAACTGTACAAAAGGAGCTCAGATTCTAATACGTAAAAGAAAAATCTTTGCAATTTTATTTCACAGCTACATCTTTTCCATGGTACATTGGTCACACTTGGTAAGAATCACACATGAAGACAATGACCAGGAAAAGAGCAGTGGCAGCAGTCACTAGCAAAAGAAAACTCTTCAGGAAACAAGGCCACCACCAGATTTTCAGATTTTAATGAAGCATCTGTAAAAAAAAAAATCTTTGGAAGAAAACATTTTATAAATAGCAAAGACCTCTAAAAATGATAAAACTTTATGTTGACATAAAATCTGAATAAAAAGCATTTGATATTTAGAAGATTAAACTGCAACACCACCTTGCTAAAACAACCAGGGAAGTTCAAAGCAGCTTACCAAGATAAATCTTAAAATAAATGGCACATTTGACTTTCTTTTAAAACAATAAACATGTATTACTTATGCAATAATTTTTTAAGAAAGAAAAATAAATGGCATGCAATTTTTTAACTAACTAGATCAGAATATACTAAATGGATATTTTGGGTCGTTAAAGTGATAAAAAGAAACAAAGAAGATGCAGAGTTAAAGCTCTCTTCAGACTACTACATTGCTTTCCTTTAGACAGAAATACCACACACAATGAGTGTCAGAATACAAATACTGTCCAACGTTTCAAAGGATTTTGCAAATAAGGGCACGGAGAGACGCTGATAAATATCTCTACAAATTAGGATTAGGATTTTTCTCACCTAAGACTAGACAATAGTTCCTAACCTTCAGGTACAAGGATCCCTTTTTAGGATCTCAATGTTTCAAAAGACCCCCAAATAAGTATTTCAATTGTATTTCACTTATCAATTTTTTAAGGAAGATAACTAATAAACAGTGATTCTTAATTGTGTATTATCATTAAATAGGCAATTTTTAAAATCACAGCAGCATATTAACACATTTGAAAAGTAGTTGCACAGACACGTGAAGTACATTTTTTTGTTTGAGACTGAGAATGCTTACTTGCAGGCCTCTGCAAGATCTCTGCAGAGATCCGGGGACCCAAACCCCTGGTGCGGGAACCACTGGTTTACAGCCAAGACACATGTCATAATAGGGAACATCGCTACTTACGGACTTGGGGAAAAGTTTTAATGAGGAAGTATTACAGCTATACCATCCCTGAGCCAGACTTCCTTCCCCCAACCTCCATGACTGGGAGAACCCCCAAAAAGATTCAAGATACACTGCATACTCATTAAAATATCTAAGTAAATTAATTATAGTCACCACTGAAACTAGTCTCTGGCCCATTTACATTCTTTTTTTCCCCCAACTCATCGAATGTCAAATTTACTTTTCTTCAGGCTCTTTACAATGGCTGAAAACAAACAAATTACTTCAGAAACTCAAGAGAACCTCTGAAATTGTTGTCAAAATAGCTATAAAAGGAAGAACACATCACATACATTATTTACAGTAGAGCTTTATAACTCTAAGTGTGACCAAACTAAAAAGATAAACCTCATGACTGCCTTATGTGAGTGCTACAGCTACCAGGCAGTCAGCATTCAGAAAGTAAACGGGTCGTCAGGTCAACAAGATGGACAAGCAATCAAGAGACAGCCAATGGACTGGAAAAAGAGAAGGCCCAGAGCAGAATCAAGAGCACATTAAAAATGCTTACCAGCTTGAAGTCTTGAATGCTACAGATGAAATACGGTGTGTTTGGCCTCCGACTCTCGATATACACACAGTCTTTAAAAGAAAAAGAAATTTTAAAACAATGGCATTTACCTTTATGGGAACAAAGACAGGGCCCATAAAGCCACTGCATAAATAAATAAATGACAAAGCACATACATTTTAGAGAAAAAATTTTCTAAAAGGTAACTATTAAATTACAAATAATTTTAAACTAGAGGGAAACTGTCCTTGGGTTCTTTTTGACCACTTGTCTGTTAAGGCCTCAGTTATTGTTTTTAGGGTACCTGAAGAAGGGGGAGGAGGAAATCCCATGGGATTATCCATATTCAGATGAAGGTACTTGGCTCAAAGTACCTTCGTTATGACCCCTGATAACAAATATGTCTTAAAATAACTCAGATGCTTGAAAACTCGGGCAGATTCCTCTACTGTCTCATTTCATACATGTTAAGAGCCAAGACAAACTCCTGAATATCTTATTCAAATAGACGCTCCCGTGTCTTCACAAAAAGAAACGGCTCTGCCAAGTGCTACTTTATTTTCAATTACTACTTTGTGAGGGAAGAAATGAAACGTAAAGAAGACTAGCTTGAATATACCATTATAATGATCTTGTCACCTAAACCAAGAAAGAAGAAAATTAATTTCTTATGGATAACTTACTATAAATTTTAACCTAAACACATTTTATTTTCTACTTGTAAAGAAAATCACAAAAGCCAATCAGAGACGGAATGAAGTAAACCAAATTACATTTTGGGCAGAAAAACACTTTCTTAAATGACATTTAACATGACAGTGGTTGAGTAATTACGTCTGATGCTCTCAACTTCTGCAGTCTAAAAGGCTGTTTTTTAAAAATGGCAGGTTAAGATGCTTTTTTTTTTTTAAGCACAATGATTTTAAGTCAAGCAGTGGTTATAAAGAAATATAAAAACTCTCCACATGACAACCTAAGATCATTATAAAGTTTAGGACAAGACAGCCATGTATTATTTTACTGAGAAGTTCAGAGCTGAGAAATAGCAATACAGCAGTCCCACTATAAGTGCTAGCACACCCACTAAGAGGTAGATGATGAAGGAAGTCCTCACTAAAAGGATACTTCTTTCCAAAAAACTTCTGAAAGACATCAGGATTTTTGTAGCCCAAAGTCATTTCAGAAAAAGAAGGAATCACTTAGGCATCCACAATTTCCCAAATGATTCCTCTATTCAGATGTAGACTCAACAATGGAGATTCAATCCCTGTATTCACATCAAAGAGCAGCCAGAGAATGAACTGTTGTTGACTAAGCTTTCTATCTTGTTCCAGAACCCAGGATGCTAAATAATTGTTCAACATTCAGGCAACATCCACATAATATGCTAATTATCTTAAGAAAAAAAAAAAGAGAGAATTCTCTCAACTATGGTACATATATCCCCTCCTAGCCCTAATTTGGTGTTCAAGTAAAAACGGAAGAAATCAATTCCTAAGTAAAAACTATAGCTCCAATTTGCACAATTTTGGGAAAACCCAGGGTCTTAATTTCTGTGTTCTAATCCCTACTGCACCCAACTACCAGCATTTCAGCTCTCTAGGTAACAGTTATTCACTCATTCTACCCAACCTGAGCACAAATGGCAGTCGATGTGGCCTCTTCATCCTATGCCATACATAACACTGCCACGCCTAGCTACTATTCGCTGGCTTCAAAATAGATCACTTCCTCAACTAATGACTTACATGTTCTTCTTAAAGCCCATGTGACAAAAAATTTTCTATACCCAACGGTTTGGTCCCACACCATATCTCCTCATCAGGCTACACTCTCCAAAGGAAACACCAACACCCCTACCTCAGCCCATGCCAAACCCCTTTATGCCTTCATTCTACCAGCACCCGCAACCTTACGATGAGTCACCTCCAGCAGTAGTGATTCTCACAGCTCCTCTGTAAAGAAATGGCAACATCTCTTTTCTTTTACATAAAATTGACAATTTACATTCCCGGTTTGTTCAGTCATTTGGCAGTCAGATGGTCCGCCCTGCCCACATTACTATCCTTGAGCTTTTGAGCTTAAAGAAACTTACTCGCTTTAGTATTCTCAGCATCCACCAAGGACTGATGTCTGGCATTCATGCTGGTAAAACCAGACAACACTGAAGTGAATGACAGATGCTTAGAAAGTGAAAATTATGTGCAACTTTATTCTTTTTACATAAAGAAAAGCTGTATATGTACCTTTCAGATTCGACAGAATCATTACTATAAACTCTCTTACTCTGAGGCATGAAGCAGCTATTAATTTTTACATACATAAAGCAGCTACTAACTTGAATATAAAAACGCATTGCAGGAAAAGAAAAAGAGCATCCATACTCTTTCATTTCTCATTGCAAATTTACGTTCAGGAAAATGATCATCTGTAAATACACCTGGATGTAACTCAGTGAGAGAAAGAAAGAAAGGAATGTGCTGGTGTGTCAGGAACAACCACTGACATCCCTTTGCGTAAGCACTTATCTGCAGCCTTACTGGAAGCTGCCTTGCACTCCTGGCTTGAGAATCACTGCCATTGAGGGCTAAGGCAGACTGAGAGAGCAGGTTCTTAAACCTGACATATGGAATTGACACATTTACTAATATCTTATTACTAGATAAAAAGTCACCTCTTTCTGGTTAAAAAAGTTACCTTGGCAATTCAAATTGATCCAAAGCTATAAATTCATATGAGATTCCAATGCACAAGGTTAGTAATCTGTAAAACAGGTTACTATATCAAATGATTTCTATCAGTGTTTTGAAACTTATACATGAGCTCACTTCAAAATTAAATGAGTGAGAAAACTTAAGAGTTTACTTTGCATACATAAAACACAGAATGGCCAAGATCAAGGAGAGTATAAACTGAAAATTTTCACATGTCACACTTGTCACAGAAATGGGAAAAATACATTGTTTTTATCTGACTTTTATATTAATTTAAAAAATAAAAGCATGAAAAATTATCGTAGAGTCAATTTTTTTTAGTTGTTCAGTTATAGTTGTCTCAATCTTTTCTTTATAACTCATAAAAATTAGAGTGATCCAACTAAAAGAGAATATATTCAAAGAAACAATTTGGAATTTAAGTCACACATACACGCGCGCACACACACACACAAAAAAAATCTGATTATTCCTCCTAATGATTTTCAAAACAAGGTTAAATAAGGGCAAATACTCATAAGAAGTATTCCGTCATTAATTATGCAGCTATTTAAGGGCCCAACTTTATACAGATGTCTATCGTTAGCCCCAAAATAAAGTGGTTTATTTGGAAAGGGAAAGATGAGACCCTAAGTCAAGAGAAATGTTAAAATCTCAGTTGGAATAAATGCCCAGTAATCTCTTAAAGCCAAAATGATTGGCCAAGAATTTTCATGAAATTTATGAACGCACGAATTGTCTGAAACTGGTTTCAGTCAAGCTGGGTCAATGATCCTCAACCTGAAAATTCCCCATGATCAACACAAGCACTGTGGACACCTTTCATTAAAAAAAAAAAAAAAAAAGACTTTAAAAAAAAATCAGAAAGTTAGCAGTTCTACAAGAACTGAGTGCAGATGATGTGATATGTTAAATGCATAATACACATGCTATTACCATCAATATCAATTATGCCAAACAGGTAAATAATTTTTTATTATTTTCTTTATTTCCAGGTGTCTGGAAATAAAGCCATGGGTCTAGGTTAAGACTTATTCTCTAACACCTAGCCTCTGCTTGGCAATGGATCCCACGATTAAGTGACCTCAAATCCTGTATCCATGACTTGGGCAGTGATACTGAACAGGGGCATTTCTAGCTGTTTCTCACAAGCCCCGCAGTTTTGTGTCCAAGAATCTATTGTGCCATCTGCAAACAACAGAGCGGGTGCTAAGCTGGAAAAGGAAGTCGGCCAAAGCGTGAAGGCAGATTCTCAAGGCAAAGAAAGCCCTCTCTGCTTTTTCAATGCTCAGCAAATCGGCACAAATAGAGCAGTGATTTTCAACTGGTGTGTCAAAAGCATTTTTAAAACATGCAATACACCTGACTATTTAGTCGGGGGCACTGACCTCTTTTCCCTTAGACTGTCAAATAAAAAAAGGCAACAGCCAAACACAACAACAGCCATCTGGTGTGAATGAATCAACAGTACACCTATTTTTTTATCAGGCAAAAAAATATACTTTTTGATGTGCCACCAAGTTTTAGTAGTTTATGTGTGCCCTGAGATGAGAAAGGTTGAACGATCGCCGAAATAGGGTAGGGGGAAGAGGTAGGTGAGGGTAAGGGGGGGCGGGGTAAACGGTGATGAAAGGAGGCTTGACTTGGGCTGGTAAACACACAACACAATATAGAGACGATGTATTACAGAATCATACCCCTGAAATCTATAACTTTATTAACCAATGTTACCGCAATAAATTCAATAATACAATACAAATGAAAACATTTTAAATAATAACAAATAAAAGAAAAGAAAACTGCCGAACTGAGGAAGAACACAGTCCTCTTAAGGGTAAAAAACCACAGCCTGAAGCGTCAGGCAGTTTGTCAACCCGAAACACAAAGAACCTGTCAGCATCTCCGCTGGCAGCCTCCTCACAGAGCACGGTGGATGTGTACTTCATCCACTAATGGAGTGAGCAGCGCTGGGAGCCGGCATTCCAGCTGTGGTCAGGCAGCGCTCAGCCATGGCACTGTCCCTTAAAGAATTTCCCTCCCCAACGAATGCCTTTCTGCCTGTTCATCTTTGAAATACCTTCTCGTCCCTTTGCAAAAGCATGGCAGTGCCACTCCAGTATAATTTTCAACAGAAACTCTCTACTACTGGTAAAGAACATGCATGAACAAAGACTTTCTCACAAACCCACTGCGCAGAAAGCCGGTTGGGTGGCACAGTGGCGGACGTGGAGGCTGGCCCGCAGGAGTGCTCTGCTCTTCCCGCTTTCCATTCTCTTACAAAGATCCCTCCACCCTGGGCACTGAAACATTCAATGAGGTAACCCCAGGTTGGCCTAAAACTGCAGAACAGAAACTGCACAGGCCTCTCACTAGTTAAATGGGATGTTTCCAGATTTCCGGCGTACAAAATGGGAGTGTATGTGTGTATGTGCACATGCTAGAAACAACACTGGATCCTGAAACCCAAATTCCAATCCACACGTGCTGCACGCCTCCAGCTGAACTCTATTCTCCAGCTGCCCCATCTGTACAACAGCCAAACCCATCACCACTCCTCACCTCAGAAAACAATATGCTGCATTCTACACAGTAACCATTCAAAAACTGTATGAGGAACAAATAAACTGAAACAAAATGTAAAATCAGAAAGAAGTTATACAAGATCCTAGCCAGAAAGTTGCTATGCTCTATCAATACAAACATAAAAAGTGCTGTTTTCTAATAAATATATTTTTAAGAAATAACTCAATTGCAGGCTGGCCCACTTTTAGTTTTGTGCTGGATTCTTTTGTGGGGACTTGATACATTGTCTGTGAATAATGGAGAACTTAAAAGAGAAAAGGAAACAGAAATCAAGAAAACAGCAATTCAGTAAGTAAAACCTTCTGTTCTTTCCCTTACCCTGTGTTTTGGCCCTGAAAACCCTCGTCAATTTGGCTGGTAATATCTTCTTAAAGATTCAAAACTCAGTGGAAAAGATACCTCAGCGAAAACATATGGCGGGGGGGGCGGGGGGGCGGAGAGAGGGGCACACCAAAAAAAACTTATTAACAATTGTGTATTTATTTTTACATGTTTAAACTTCAGTCACCTTCAGGGTACTCTCCATTTGATGCAATACACCTATTGGGACATTTTTTCAAAAGTTTTTGAATTTGTTGCTCAAAACAGTTTTGAGCTCATTGATTTTCATGTGCTGCTGCTGCTTTTTGTTTCACCTCTTCCACATCAGCAAAACCTTTCCCTTTGAGGACTTTTTCCATGCAGCGAAACAAAACAAAACAAAGTCACTCGGGGCAAAATTGGGTGAGTAGGTGGGGTAGGGTAGGGGTCATGACATTTTTGGTCAAAAACTGATAAACACTCAGTGCTGTGGGCTGGTGCACTCGGAAATCACCCATTATGAAGTGCACAAGAGACTTCCAAAAAAATTCACTGAAGCCAAACGCAGCCTCTCACAACAATGCCAACTGGTACAGCGATACAGATGGGTTCCCAGAATACTCACCTAGCAGGGGAAACCTGTACTACAAAGGGCCCACCCTCCAGGAGATTCGTAATTCTGGTTTGGCGCGGGGGGTGTCCCCCCTCATATATCCTTGGTATATCCTTTCTTCCTTTTCAAACTCCATGAAAATTCAATTCCATGTACTCAAATGTCTACAGATTCCCTACCAATGCAGGCTTTTGTCTAAAAACAGAACACTATATACTCCTAGTTAACACTGATCTGTCTTTATCCTCATTGCTAACAGGAAATTATAATTCTAACAGGGAATTGAATTATGAGAACAAGTGTGTATGTGTGTGAGGGGAGGGGGAAAGAGCAGGTCATAACAAACGAAGGGATTTTGTTTAAATTTTCCACATTCTTCTTTTCTCCTCTAGGAGACAGAAAATCTTCCAATGTGTCAAAAACTGAAAGACTGATCCAAGACTACCTTTCAAACTTGAAGAAGTGATACTAATATTTTGGAAAAACTCCTGCAGCAAGCCCCTCCATGCCACCCCCACCCCTGCCCCAGCAATCGGTCATATTCTACATAGACTTGAGAACTCTGTAAAACATGGAAAAAGCAAGGTCATCCTGCCAGCAGCAGCAATCTTATTATTTATGCTGATATGCTAAAAGTCAGCCATGGTTTGATACTTGCATTACACTCTCATCACCACATTTTATTTTGAAAATGTTCCTTAAAAAGCTCTTCCTGTAACCTATACTGAATCCCTATTATGAAAAAAAGATTCTAACCAGCTTAACATACAAACTCCATCAAGTGATGTGGATCTCTCTCATATTCCTAACTACTGTGTTTGTATAGAGCTCATGTACTACAAGAAAATGCAGGGATCCAAAGGGAATCTATTTTAAAAATCAGTGATGGTCATTTGCCCAATGAAGCAAAATATCTAGGCATTACAGACACAAGGGGAGGGAATCCAAAGCCACTCTCACTGTTGCTGCCCCAACTCTACCTACCTTCCTAAAGCTTGAGAAGGAGGTAACACTCTACCCTCGACTCAGTGAACTCTATCAAAAAATAAGTAAATTCTGCTATAAAATCCCTGTTGAGTAGGTGATGATTGCTGATGGAAATGCCGACAGGTCCTTAACACAAAGATTACCACTGGAACATGACTGGAATATGTACATTTCGGAAACCAATGTGGAGACAATTCAAACACTTCCAGGAACACTATGCCCCATAGTCACAGAAAAAAATCACTGGGGCAGGTAGGCTGGCGTGCAGATTCTTCTCTTCCCATACGGCTGACAAGAAACAAATTGCTAGTCTGATCTTCTGGTGTCAAAGCCTGCAGAGCAGATTTCAAGCAACACTTCTTGTTCTTTTCAGAAAACAATGCCCTGAGAGCCTGCGCTTCACAATAAACGGTTGGACCAATTTGCAGTGCTCGCTGGAAATACACAGGAGGATTCAAAATGCCTGGCTATAATTCTTATTTGGCAAATGATTTTATTATAAACTGGTATCACAGTGAATCCATTTTCTTTACGGGTTTTCTGCTACTGTTTAATGGACTGTCAGTATAATTTAGATTTCATCTATTTAAACTCATTCAAGCCTGGCTCTGGATTGTACAGTAATGGAACATATTTCTATTCAATGAAATTAATGACAGTTAATTTTAGTCTGCAGCTCTCTATTCTGTGAAAGCAACTGTTCCACAGTTCAAGCATCAGGCTACAAAATTTCCACGCCAATTACTTTTTTTTTGTACTTTATAAGCATACATATTTTGTAAGCCCTCCTTGTAAAACTAATGTATATATTCATTTAATATTTCTTCCCACTCAAATATTTACTACCAACTTTCCAGAAAGAGTTAGGACTAAAATTATAACTAAAAGCAGGGGAAATGAAAGTAAATTGTCAATCTGAACAGAGAGATGCTCAATTATTATGGGTTTTTTAAGCAAGTAAAACTAAAGATTAAAACTTTCTGCCATATATATTTTTTTACTATTAGATGATTTTCTTATATATTTCAAATCAGTCACAAAGCAAAAATTAAGCAAAATTTATTAAACTTACCATTTGGATTTAGATATATAATCAAGGTACACAGCACATATTAATAAATACTGTACTGAAAAACTTTCAAGACTGATATTCTATTTAACAGAAATTTACTCCTGGATTTTATTTACCAGGCAATACAATAATCCCATGAATCATTTTTCTTACTGAGTGATTAGATTCGTCTTTCACCAAAGCATCCACACAGCTGTGAAAGAGATGTTTACAAGAGAAAAGGGCACGGGGAAAGGCACCTTAAGAGAAACTTACCAAATCAAAACCCAAATAATAATAAGGAAACCACTGAGAATTTGCTACCCCAAAGCTAGAGCCACCAGGGTCATAGACCGACAGACTGCAATTCACACAAAAATAAGATAGTAAAAAAGGAGAACTCCAAGCTAGCCTTTTCGTTCCTTTTATCAGCCAGATAGTCTCTATCTGCTCAGCAGGTTTCCAATTCTCCTACAAGCACACGGCAGGCATGCCCCCTTCATCACCTGCCTCATGCTGTTGCCTGTGAGAGACGCTTTTTCTCTACCTGGTCCTACTACAATTCTGTCCAACTGCCAAGATGCAAATCAAAGTTTCTACGGTCCTCCTGTCTTCCTCAATGTCACAAACTTATCATCTGTCCTATTCAGTTGGTATTTGCCCACTCACTACCTGTTACTAACAAATACTACTTGAATGAATATAATTTCTCCCTGTAAAATGAAGAATCAAGGACTAGAATTCTATTTTCATATCTTCCCCTATACCTCACCTCCACAAAAAACATTGCACAAAGTTATACACATAGAAGGTTGTACTTTTATGTTATTGGCTGATTAGTAAAACACTACTAATACAATCACTGGCATCTAACATACCTCATTAAATTCGACTAGCTTATTCAAACCCTGTTACAGTTTCACTGGGCTTCAAATTTAATCATTTGCTTTAATTTATAGAAACTTCCAAGGTGAATGCTGTTCCATGACTCTTGTATTCTACTCATACCTCTTTCCTTCTAGCCCTCCTTAAATCATTATTGCTTTTTTCATTTGGGTTTTTGTTGCTGCAGTAACTATTGCTTGGTCAGATTTTTTTTTTTAATTAAAATCAAAGACTAAAGATATTCTAAGAATAATTAAAAATATCTTAGTCACTTTCACATGACTGAATAACTATTGAGACCTCAGATTTTCATTAAAGATCTTTAGCCACCTATGAATTAAAAATGCCATTTAAAAAAAATAAAAATGCCATTTTAAAGTATCCACAGGTGTTTGAGGGGAAAAGCCCACCTACACAACTACTTTCAATTATCTATCTCCTTAGGATTCTACATGTAGTTATTTTGCTTTATAACTTATACATCATTCTCAGGCTAAAAAGTATTTCGGCAGGGGAGTAGGTGGGATCTTGTCTGGTAATCTGCCATCTACCTGTCACTTTTACAATCAAAATTAGCAAAAACCTGAAAAGGTAGCAGTATTTAAAGTATCTATATGTCTCTTGATTTCTAAAATGAGATCAGAGGTTTCATTTCTTGTTTGGGCCGTAAGCAGCTCTGGGTGCTTTCTACATAAAACTGTACCCAACACAGACTTCAACAAGTAAGCACAGCTGCTCTGGGCCAATGTAACGCTCAGTGAGAGATTTGCTTTTTGTAATTTGTACCTTGGAAAAATCATGTTTTGAACAACTGCTAAGACAAATGAATGAGACTTGGGGGGAAGGGGGAATTAAGATTTCTTCATTTTAAGTGAAAAAGTAACACACAAATCTTGTCAAGATTACATTAGAGCTAAAAAATTAAGATAAATATATTCTACAAAGGACAAACTCATACTCATAAAACATTCACACACAGACTTATGGACACCACATATGTGCCAGCTAAGTGCTAGAGATAATGAATATAAAAATATTGTCCTTCCCTTGACAAGGTCACCATCTAATATTAGGGTTAGGTATGAAAACAAATAAACAACTAAATGTACAATACTTGTTTTTTAGTATCTGTTAGCAGGCACTGCTGGCTGAGCACAACATTCATTCTCCCCTTCTTCCTTAATAACAGAACATAGGACGTTTGGCAGGGCCTACAGCCCTCAGACAAAAGACCACATTTCCCAGGCCCCCTGACAGCTGGCTTGGTCATGTGACTAACTGTGGTCATGGGACATGAGTAGGCACATTATTTCAACTTCTGGAAACTGAATCTGGAAAAGAGGAGGCCCTTATCTTCTTAGCTTCCTGTTAGCCTGAAGGCAAATGTATTGGCTGGAGGTGGAGCAAGAGGCCGACCACTTGATGAGGATGGGAATGGAGGCCACACACACAATGGAATAATGAAGCCTTTGACTGTTGCTAAAGAACCAGACTGAGAATTTACTGATTCACCACGCATATATCTTCAAATTATTTTAAATGGGGCAAAATAGTTAAAACTACCATTCATGAACAATGGAGACTGTATTCTAATATTTTTTTAAATAGAGAAAGCTAGGAACACATAGATGAGTGTAAAAACACAAAACAGAGATCTTGATGTAGAAAGACTAAAATACCTTGATTAGCTAGTGGGAGCAAGAATCAACAACTAGCGCCAGATACAATAAGGCAGAACAAAGTGCACAACTGCCTCCCCAGAGAGACTGCACAGCTAAGTCCAATTCCTAGGAGGACTCTAGCCCAAGGCTACACAAGTAGGAATAAGGGATGGTTGGTAACTTTCCCTGCAAACTGACAAGCACGTTGTGTGGAGGACAGGTTGATGGGGTCTGCTGGCACTGCACGGGGTCCCCTGTCTTTTCCACTTCTATATGCGTTTGATTTTAGGGCTCCAGAGACAGCATGTGGCTACTCCTCTAACACAAATTCAGGAACCACTGACAACCAAATTTTCCAGAACATTATATCATTTATAAAAGTTAAAGCTGACCAGAATTCATACTATATTAAGTTCTTAGAATATATTCCATATTTTACTTCATACTAGAAAGAAGATATTCACTCTAATGTCACAGCTTTATCTTTTCCTTTCTACACCATTAACTGTGGATAAGAAACAGAGCATACGAACTGTTCGATCCATTCTCTGAGGTGAAGATTTACTATCCAAAGATAATGTAAAATCTCTTGCTCTACCTAGAGAACACTTCTCCAATTTCAAAACCACAAATTCAGTCACCTGCAGAGGCGAAAATCCTACGGTGCACCCCGGCGACTCAGAACAAACTTTAATGACAATACATTAAAATTCTTTAGGACTCCAGACATACTCTTTAATTCAGCAACTTCACTCCTAAAGAAAGCAAACAGAAATGAATAAAATGTTCACCACTGTTGTTTAAAATGGAGACTATCTGAAAAGAACCTAAAATCTATAGCCAGCTACACCGTGGTATCGCTCCATTAACATGGGAGTGCCACGTTTTTTGTGCCATGGATGCCTTCAGTAATCTATACATCCATTCCCTAAATGAATAAGTAAATAAATAAGTAAATAAATGTGTGTTTTGAATTTACAAAAACATGTACTGAATACTTACCACAATGTGCAAAGTAACATATGTACTTCTTTACTGATTCGTTCAATAAGGAGATTTACTGGAGATTATTTCCTTAATAACCTTCATAATTTCAAAGTTGTGATAAACACAAACATTATTTTGAGATGTTTTTCTCTACCTGAATTATCAGAATATTTATCATTTATATTGGTGTTACAGGTACTGCCAATATTACTATGGCTTATTGCCTACTTTCGCAACTGAAGCATATGGTGAATGTCATTTGAAATGTAATCAATTAGTGAGAGAGCGAAGATGTAATTTTTACCCACCCAAGTTCACAGTCAGGGATGCTATTCAGAGTCCAGTAGGTTGATCATGGACCCCAAGTTAAGAAGTCCAGTGTTAATGGCATACTAAACAGCAGTAATGATTCATATATTTATAACTGCTGATATGACAATAAATTCAAAACAGAAATGTTAAGTTACCAAAATACACACACACATTATTACAAAATGATGAGTAGCATAACCCCATATATGTTTACTAAGGAAAATGACCATACAACAAAATATTGAACAGTAGTTTAGCGGTTTTAATGTTTAAATTTTGCTTACCTGATACTACAACTTTTTTTAAAAAATGTATTATTTTCCCTGGCTGGGGTGGCTCAGTGGACTGAGCGCTGGCCTGAAAATCAAGGGGTCGCCAGATCGATTCCCAATCAAGGCACATGCCTGAGTTGCTGGCTAGATCCCCACTGGGGGGCACGCAAGGGGCAACCACACATTGATGTTTCTCTCCCTCTCTTTCTCCCTCCCTTCCCTTCTGTCTAAAAATAAATAAATAAAATCTTTTTTTTTTACCATTTTATTTGTTCATCAAAAGAACAAATGAAAGAGAAAATATGGGTAAGAAATAAAAAGAAGGGCCTATTACCAAATATTATAAATGCAATCATCGGGCAAATGCAAAAAGCAACAGGTGAATTCAGGGAAGAGAACAACAGTGAATACGGAGCTGGAAATTCATACGTCAGTGTAGCAGAAGCCATAGCACTGAGCATCCTGGCAGCTGGGAAATAACACAAGTAAAACATACCACAAAACGGACGGTCTCTACAAACAACTAGCTTCGACCAATCACAATCTGAATGCCAAATGCAATTTTTTAAAAGTCTGTACTCTACACAATGCCAAAGATCTATTTTTTTGGACAGAGTTGCAGACTACAAAAGCATTCTACTTTGCCAGAAAGACAATCCAGGGTTTTTCTCCCTCAAAACATCTCCTAGCCAGGACAGAGGGCAAGCTGGAAATCAAGTCTCCATGTCTAGCCTGAAACCTGAGGTAATAAAATCCCTTATAAGGAAAGGAGCAGAATATCCCCAAGCCTGAGTGCTTCTAGAGTTAATTCTCAAATGCAAACTCCATGCAAACATTACTTTTCAGTTAAACTGTTCTGACAGTATAAAAATACAACATACCAGAGAAGGCCTTTTTGTGACATTTCCCTCCCCTCTATTAAAGGGAAAAATTATAATTATACAAAGTATTATTAACATTCCCTCAATTAATTTGGTAATTGTACATTACCTGTTTTATAATAGTAGCACATTGGGATTTTCAGGGCAAGTCAAGTCTGAAAACTAAATACTACCTAATAACAATAACAGCCTGCCTTAGAGCCAACACTTATGCACAGACTTACTAAATGGAGCACAGATTAAAATGTTAATGTAAAAGCTAAGAATGAAAACCAATATACTGAAATAATATTTAAAATCTGTATCATAAACTCTATTTTTTTCTTTTAAAAGAAATTTATAGCCATAATCACAACCACTCCCTTCCCAGTTTTGTTTTTTTTTTAACTATATCAGTCTCTATTGATTAATCTAAAATGAGACACTAACACACCATCTGTCAAGCAGGGACAACTGCACAGCACACAAAGAAAGCCAAAGCAATGCCTACGGTCTTTGAAGAGAATGTGAAAACAATTCCCTTGCCTTTTACAATTCTTTCTACACATTAGACTACCACAATTTACATCATCAAAAGGTATCCTCTGCAAAGGCAACTGAATAAGGAAATTTAAAGATGTAACAAAATAAATTTAGGGGTTAAATGAGTGAACAAATATGGAATATTTTTCATTATGTAGCATACAGCATGCTGCTTATCATTAGTTTGAGCACATATTTAATGATGAAATAATGAAAAAACTTAAAGCACTGGATACTTAATACATACATAATGATGGAGTCTTTTATGTATCATCTTAATAGACTTGGTAAAGTAACCTTAGAAGTTTATCAATTTCCAAGCATTTTAAGCAGCAACTTAAAAGAACCAGGTAACTTGCCCTCCCCCATCTATTTTATGGTATTTAAAAATTTATTACAAAATTCATACTAATACACACATATAAAAGAGTGGAAAAGAAAATTTTATATATATATATATATTTTTTTTTAAGTATTTAAGGTATTTGGTTATCTCCAAAGCAAAATTCATGCACATAAGTTCTGGAGAATTTAAATGTTTTGCAAAAGGAAATCACTCTTAATGCACGTTCATTTTAAAGTAATCAACAAACATAATACACTGCTCCATCTTTATATTCATAGACAATATTTTTAATTTTGGAAAGTCTGGTTTTCTCAGCTGGTGAAGCTGTCAGAATAAATAGAAGGCAGTATCTGGAAAGATGACAAACACATGGGTCAATGTCAAATAAAAGCCCATCGCTGTCAAGAGCAGAGCCAGATTCTTGCATTTCAATTTAAATGATGTTATCCAACTCAAACACCACTACGCCACTTCAAATCAAAATTGTTTCCTTTTAAAAGGAGCTTTTTACAAAACTGATAGAGTATAACAGATTAAACAACTCTTTTAGCAATTTCCTCGCTACTACAAAGCAAGGCATCAATGTATAATTATAATAAAGGGAACATTTAACAATTAATTGAGCCAGCAAAAGCTAAACCTCCAGAGCTTAGGAGTTCAAAAGCTTGCTCACTAAGCAAAAGGGCAGAGGATTTTAACATAACTGCAGGAAATCTCAGTCCAATTAGACTCTAGGTAAATATAATTCTTGTTCCACAGTGATTGGGACTCTATTCGTCACAGTCCACTAGGTTGATTTTAGCATCCAGCTTGGAGACTGAAACAAAAGAACAGCCCCCCACCCCACCCCACTGTAGCTCCCAGTGCTACCATGTTAATCCAGTTCCTTCTAGGTTTGTGCTAGGTGGAGACCTCTGTTCCGCTTGATTTTACAACCAACCGACCAACCAACCAAGACTCCCAAAACGTATCACACAACCATGAGGTAATAACGAAGACGTCTGAAGGTACTCAGGATGTGTGCTAATTTATAACGGTGACATCTTAACTAAGTCACTTTCCTCATTCAGTTTTTATTCAAATGCTATGCAGAGAACATGCACAAACACTCTTTCAAAAAGAAAACAAATAAATGCATAGGGTTTCAAAATAGCATCATTTGGGGTGGCAACTGCTTCATAGGGATATGTCTTCACTGGCAAGCTTCTGGAGAAGACTACATCCAGAACTAACAAGGGCACAGAGATGTCATTCCATACTTCCCACAGTTTGCTAGGAAGCAGAAAAGGTTACAACTTAATACCTACACAGTTTCGACAATACAAACAAGTAAACCTTATTTTTTAATTTAACTGAAGAAATCAAAGCAAATTATATCTTAAAGTGTTGCATAAAATACTAGATGATGAAAGAATTTTAAGGATTTTAAAAACAGGCAGAACTAGAGAGGGAGGCAGGAACCCTGCAGAGCAGAAGTGGCAGAGCCCTATAGCCTACAGGTCAGTTCGTTTTTGTAGGTCCATAAGCAATACATGTTTTTTATATTTCTTAATGTTTGGGAGCGTGGCTATTTCTTGACACATCAAAATTATACAAAATTCAAACTTCAGTGTCCATAAATGAAGTTTTATTGGTAAACAGCCATGCCCATTCATTTATATCTTGTCTGTTGCTGCTTTCATGGCAAGGACAGAGCTGAATAGTTCCAACAGAGACCTATGTCCTACAGCAAAAGTTGAAAATGTTTACAATATGGCCCTTTACAGAAAAAGTTTGCTGGTCACTCCTATAGAAATGCTCACTAAATAAGTAAACAGCTCAACTGATAATCTAAATTTTACACCATAAAAATGACAATGCATATGGGCTTTTATTTGATGATGACAAATTTGCTCAGAAACTTTCTATTTATAAAATGCTCAAAAATTTTTCTATAGGTTATTATTGTCAAGCATTCAGGCCTGAAACACACAAACCTGTCAGCCAATGCCTTTGCAAGGATAACAGAGTGCTCTAAAGTCACATCTCCAAGTCCCTCGTCACGTATTTTACTGGAGCTGAAACGTAGCTTATTTTGTGACTCTAGATAAGGATGGTACATATTCCTATCCCTGTGCCCAAGAAAACACACTGTCAATGATCAGAGCACTCTTTCACCTGGAACAGGAGACGAAACCCACCTGCCATCTACCTAATCTAGATGGTCTCCTCTACTTGTCTCATCTAGTGAGGGCTTCTTTACCCCTCATTCTTCCTTTATCATTGTTCCTGTACCTTTTCTTGTGTGAAAAACACGTTTAGAACTTGACAGGACAAACATAAAATGAAAGCAGAACAGGTGTCCTTGCTCTCTGTCATCTGTGAACAGGGCATTAACAGACCAAGATACAATCAATCAATTTAAAAAACAAACAAAGTGGACTTCTAAGTCTTATCAAACTACAGAATGGGGCAAAAGCAGGTTTACATTTGTGAATGGGCAAAACACAGAGTTTATTCTTGTATTATGATTTCTTAATTATTGTATTATTTTCCATACAAACAACCGTAAACCTACTCCTGCCCAACCCTGTACTGAGTATGAAGGGGCTCTTGATTAACCCTGCCTGCCTGCATCCTGCCTTCTCCTTTAAGCTCCACATAACGCTTTAGATGAATGAGACAGATGGAGGCTCCACTTTGCACCCCACCCCACCTCCACCAAAAGGGCCTTCTATGTTTACCACAACACTCCAGAGAGGGTCTCAAGGAGCAATGACTAAACCAATACAACCAAAAGAAAAGCTCTCTATCAACAATGGCAAACTGAAACCATAGCAAGAGGCAAGTCCAACTCAGATCCAGGCCCATGTATGCACACAACTGGAATGCATCCCGACTGACCCATCAGCAGGTAGTCCTAAACAGCCAGAGCCTGCTATATTCGACAGAAGCCATGTTAACATCAGAGCAGAGATGTCTGGGAGCAATGTCTGCTCTTAAAATAACATTAACCAATAATTCCATGGGTTTGCCATACTTTACTGAGATATTTTATGAGCATTTGCAAAACAGCCTCCTGAGAAAAGTTTTGCCTGAGCCTACTCATGTGTCACAGAATAATTTTCATGAGCTGTCACACCACAGGTAGACAAGCATTCCAATGAACATTTTAAATATCTATAAAGGTTATATAGTCCTAAGAAAATGAAAGAACATGAGCTCAAAAGGGCCAAAGATCTCAAAAGAGTCAAAGATCAAAAGGGTCAAAAATAGCCCTGGCTGGTGTGGCTTAGCGGATTGAGCTCTGGCCTGCAGACTGAAAGATCACCAGTTCAATTCCCAGCCAGGACCTGTGCCTGGGTCGTGGGCCAGGTCCCCAGTTGGGGGTGTGTGAGAGGCAACTGATTGATATTTCTCTCCCTCTCTTTCTCCCTCCTTTCCCCCTCTCTAAAAATAAAATACAATCTTTTAAAAATAAATAAATAAATAAAAGAATTTTTTTTAATGGTCAAAAAAATATATATGTATTCCTGGGAAAACCTCATGTTGAGAACCCTCCCAGCCACCCCAAAAAAGTTCACTAAAAATAAAAGGACCTATAAAGTACAGCATAAGGCCCAAGGATGGTACTTTAAAAGGGAGGAGGAATTCTGGGTACGGCCTAGGGCCAGCCTTCCCTAGCAGAGGGCAGGTAAGGTATTTGTTTTTCTGATTGTGCCTTAATTGCCAGGGCATGGGTTTTGGGGAAGAAACCAACTGTCTTTATTTCAAACTGCATGCTTAAAATAAAAGATTCCCTTTTCCTTTCTACCAGGAAAAAATAAATACAGCATAATACAGCATAAGGGGCAGGTAACTAAAAAACCTATGCAACTCTGAAATCAGATTACCATTCTTTTTGAATAATCAATAATTATAACCTCAAGAAATAAGACAGCACAAGTAAGCACCCCAGAGTGGCTGAACACTGCCTTACGGAGTGTTAAAAGAGGGCATGGCTGTTTAAAACACAGAAAAACAACAGATGCTGGTTTGAAGGCACCAAAACAATGCAGATTAACATGGGGTTTTTGTGAAGGTGAGTACATCAGGCAACGCAACCTGCCAGTCAGAGAGTGCACTAGGGGTACACTCTAGGAAACCCTAGGGGTCCAGGTGCTCATTTTTTTCATCTCATTTTAAATAAAGATGAAAGGGCTCTTGCCAGTCAACAGCCAAACTGAAAGTTTAAATTCTCACCTACTTTTCCCTTTTCTGCTAAAATATAACCAATTCTACATTACACCATGTAACTAATACATTATAATTCTGTTCTCAGGCCTCTTCCTAGGTAAAGTTGTATATGAACAAGCACAAATTATACATTCCACTGATGCCATCCCTCTATTTACCTATCACATACATAGCAAAACAAACTATTTATAAATATCCATATGTTGTTACAAGTTCTCTTTGAATCTAGTGCTGTGGCGTGAGTCTCCTGATTAAGTGGTACACGGTGATGAACATGTGTTGTTTTCCTGGCCTTCTCACGTCTACTTCCCCTACTGAACAGCTCCCTAATTTCATTGTGGGGAATTATCTTAGCCCTACAATGTGCAGTTTTAGGGGGAGCAATAAATCAAGGTTTCTGTCTTTTTTAAACCAAGGTACAGGCATAAAATCCACACCTGGCCGACTGAGTTTTATTCTTCTGGGACTGTGACCTGAGCTGAGTGACAGTAAGGACAAGAAAATGCTGAACAGCACCCATTCCAGTGGAACCACCTAGATGGAAAGGTCAGTAGCTCCCACTGACTAAAAATCAGCACTACCCTAAAGCCAGGCAAGTTTCCACCAATCTGTAAGTTTTCCTACTAACAAACTGTGTGTGTGTAATGTGGTCAATGTTTTCCAGCTCACCCTCAAAAGACCTGAACAAATATGATATGTTCACTATTATTAGATCATGAAAACTATGTATTTTCCCTTTCAGTTGCTGAGTTAAGGGTTCCAATCCAGTAATTGGCATTAGCCTAAATAGTATGGAACAATTTACCTCTCCTGGCTCGGCTAACTTCCCATAATTGCTATGCATTTACCTTCTTAACAGTCATAATGTGTACATACATTAAGCAAATAAGAGATAAACAATTTTCGAAAGCAGACAAGATATAACTAATTTTAGGAGTAGAAAAAAAAGGAAAAAGAGCCAAGTGCAGTTGACCCCTGAACAACATGGGTTTGAAATGCATAGCTCCATTCATATTCAGGCTTTTTTCAATAAAACAGTAAATGTATTTTCTTTTCCTTATGAGTTTCTTAGGAACATTTTACTTTCTCTAGCTTACTTTATTGTTAAAATGCAGGATACAAGAAGGAACCCCCCAAAATGGAATTTACTTATTAAAAAATTGTGTATTTATTCTTAGATGTTTAAACTTCAGTCACCTCCAGAGTACTCTCCATTTGATGCAATACACCTATCAAGACTTTTTTTCCACTGCTCAAAAACAGTTTCTGAACTTGATTTTGATGCCTTTTAGTGTTTCTGCCTGTTTTTTTTGTTTCACCTCTTCCACATTCGCAAAACATTTTCCTTTGAGGACTTTTTTAATCCAAGGGGGGAAAAAAACCAAGTCACTCAAGGCAAGATCTGGTGGATAGGGAGGGTGGGACATCAGGGTCACACCCTTTTTTAGCCAAAAGCTGCTGAACACTCAGCGTGGTGTGGGCGGGTGTGCTCATAAATCACCCATTATGAAATGAGCAAGTGCTTTGGAAGAGTCTTCAAAAAAAATTCACTGAAGCCAAACGCAGCCTCTCACAACAATGCCAACTGGTGCACTGATATAGTGGGTTCCTGGAACACTCACCTAGCAGGCGACTTCAAAAAAAATTCACTGAAGCCAAACGCAGCCTCTCACAACAATGCCAACTGGTGCACTGATATAGTGGGTTCCTGGAACACTCACCTAGCAGGGGAAGCCTATGCTACAAGGGGTTTGCCCTCTAGAAGATAATTCTAGTGGGGTTTTTTTGGGGGGGGGATCCCCCTAATAATGCACATAATGTATAATGTACATAACAAACAAGGCCTGTGTTAACTGACTGTTCATAATATCAATAAGGCTTTCTGGTCAATAGTAAGCAATTAGTATTTAAGTTTTTGAAGAGTCAAAAGATATATGCAGATTTTTCAACTATGCAAGGGGGTCAGCAGCCCTAATCCCCAGGTTGTTCCAGGTTCAACAGTGATTACATTATGCGTTTTCTAAGAAATAGGACTAGCCCTTCCTTTTCTTTCAACATAGATGTGTTTGTTTTTTGTATTATTTCGGTATTTTATGCAAATATCCATTCACTCTTGGCTTTCACCAATTCTCACAGGTCCACGCCATCTTACAAACTAGCTGTGAGCCCTTGGCTTTCTGACCCTTCATTTCTACATCTGTTGTAACAGGCAAACAATGACTAGTTTGTGCAAGGTTTTGTGTTTTTTTTTAAAGATTTTATTTATTTATTTTTAGAAAGAGGGGAAAGGAGGGCAAAAGAGAGAGACACACATTGATGTATGAGAGAAACATTGATTGGTTAGTTGCCTCTCACACAACCCCAACTGGGGACCCGGCCTGCAACCCAGGCATGCACCGTGACCAGGAATTGAACCAGCAACCTTTTAGGTCACAGGTCAGCACTCAAGCCACTGAGCCACACCAGCCAGGGTGTGTAAGGAATTTTTTAAGGACTAGAAACAAAACAAGTTAAGCGAGCCCAATATAGAAAGAGAGTAGGTGCTTTAGAAAGTGATTAGTTGCCATCCATGGGCACAGCTCCCTCACTCCCTCATGTCTATTTGCACCAAGTTCACAGTTTTCTTTGCAGTCAGGCACTTCAGAAGATCCAAACTGTTCCCAACTGACTGTTTGGAATTTAATTCTATGGCTGCCTCTGTTCCTCTTGAACTATGCATGCTGTATTTCACATCTAAATTTCAAACCGTGAAAGCCCATCTCACTTTTCTTTTTAAAAGTGTATCCTCTGTCCTGACCAGGTGGTCAGCTGGCTGGAGTGTGGTCCCATACAGCAAAAGGCTGCAGGTTTGATCCTCTGTCAGGGTGCATGCAGGAGGCAACTGATCAGTGTTTCTCTCTTACATCAGTGTTTCTTTGTTTCTCCCTCCCTCTCCCCCCCGCCCCCTCAAGCGCGCTGCGCTCTCCACACACCCAATCCATCCCTTCCTTCCTCTCTAAGGTCAATAAACATATCCTCTGGTGAGGATTTTTTTTTTTTAATGTACATCTTCCTTTTTACCTTTGTTTTTGAATCTGCCTAAATTCTGTCTGCCATAAGTGACAGGTGTGCTGGGATGCTGATCCTCTCAGCTCACAAGGTAATGCACACATTTTCTATTTGTGTATTAACTTGAAAAAGACTGGAAAGCACTGGTCTAGATCAGTGATTCTCAAACTTTAATGTGTATTTAAATTACCTGGGAATCTTATTAAAACAAAAATTCTGAATCAGTAGACCTGGAGTGGAATAGGATTCTGCATTTGGAACCAACTCTCACAGCATGTCCTCTCTCTCACGGCATGTCCATCTGTAGCCAACATGTGCGGTTGCAAGTGTGTGTCTAGCATGCCTGTTTCACTGCATTTAATGACTCTTTCCTTATGAAATTGAAAAAGATATGGCTAATTAGTCAAATTTCCATCATTTTCTACTGTTTTGGTTAGAATAACATTAGAATAGCAGTGTCTCTTGTTCTACCTTCACAGAGATAAAGTAAAAACTTTTTATGTACTAATTCTTGTTTCTTTTACTTGTACATTATTTGAATACCTTCATAATATATACTAAAAGGCAATTATTCCTTGGTAGTTCCAAGGGCTCAGAAAAAGATATAATAAAATTTCAACAGAAACAGAAGAAATAAAAATTAATGTAATCCACAACTAAAAGTGTACTGTAATATGCTAAAAAGAAATAAATTTTCACAACTGTTCCAAGAACACAAAACTAAGAAAGCTCAAGTGGTCAGTAAAACTCAGGTCACTCAGGCTCGAGTCTGCCTAGCAACAAAGCTCTTCCCATATGACAGAGGTTGAACTCCCACCACCACCCCCAAAAATCATACGCATATGTTGAAATGCTAAACCCCAGTGCCTCAGAATGTGACCTTACTTGGGGGAAGGGTCACTGCAGATATTAGTAGCCACAATGAGGTGAACTACAAACCAATATGATAGGTGCCCTTACAAAAAGTAGAAATGTGGACACAGATAGGCACACAAAGAGAATGCCATGTGCAGACTGTAGTTATGCTAGCACAAGTCGAGGAACTACCAGAAGCCAGGAGAGGCACGGGACAGATCCTTCCCTGGCACCTTAAGGGGAGGAAGCATGGGCTTACCCACACCTTGAACTGGAACTTCTAGCCTCCGCACTACGAGACAGATATATTTCTGTTGTTAGCCATTTTGTCTGTGGTACTTTGTTATACCAGCCCTAGCAAACTAATACAATGACTCATTGTGGTCCCTCCCAAACAAAAGTAAGGTCTAATGATGATTGAGCAGATATGCAATTACATCACAGAAAGTCTGGTGTGCCAGACGATTTTGGATTTGATCCTACAGGCAACAGGCATCCACTGAAAGGCTTTATGTAGCTTAGTGTTAGGGTTATTAAGTTCAAATGAACTTGTAACATATGCCAAACCACTTTCATTAAGTAGAGCCTAAAGGTTCCTCCATACCAGAATTCATGTTTCTTATTACACAAAAATATCCTTGCCATCATCAGAAAAAGCTGCACCCCACCCCAGAATAGACTGCCTCAAGAAAGATACCTGCATTTGGATGTCACATACAACTAAAATTCTTCTAAATATTGGGTTGGTCAAAAAGTCCATTTAGTTTTTTCCATAAAATAAAAGACATTTTTCATTTTCACCATTAACTTTACTGATTTGGATATTTTTGAATATGTCAGCTAGCTCCCATAGGTATAACACTGGTTGTTCTCAATTAACATCTCGATTAGATCGCTATCAACTTCAATTCATCTATCTGACTGTGGAGAATCATCCAGCGAGAAATCTCCAGCACGAAAATTCACAAACCACTTTTGACATGTTTGATCAGTCACAGCACCTTCTCCATACACTGCACAAATCTTTTTTTGCATACCACTGTTTTTACCTGTCTTGAAATAATAAAGCATAAGATGCTGAAAATGCTGCATATTTTCTTCCACCTTCAGTATTAAAATGACTACACAAAAATTCACCAGTTTTGTTTTGTTTTTAATGCACGCTGTATGACAACTGTCACAAGACAATCTAACAAATCTGTTTCAAATGAAGTTAAAAACAACTAAGTGCTACTAGAGCCACCTTACAGAAAAATCCTAACAAACTTTATGGCCAACGCGATATAACAGACATGGATAATAAAAAGTTACAGATGAAATCAGCTTTTATTACCCCAAAAATTTGTCCCAAAACACCAAATGCCAGGGTTTTTTTGCTTAATTTTTAAGAGGAAATGTTTGTCTGAGTAATTGCCATATTTAAGCTCTCAATTATTCAGAGAATCAAGACTTTGAAACCAAATTCAGCCTCTTAACAGGTCAGAGGCCAATGTTTCAGTAAAAAATCTTCCAGATACCAGTGCCTGAGTGTAACTACTATTCTGACTTTAAAACACTAAAGATTTATTTTGCCTGGTTTTAAACTTTATATAAAAGGAATCATATGGTATTACATTCTTTCGTGTTCACTCAACATTATACTTGATTAAACAGTCTACTTTTAACTTCAATTTTGATTCGAACGAGACCCCCAGGTTTCATTTTGTTTACTTTGGATTTTTTCCATCTTAAATTCCATTTGCATCAATAGAAATTAACACCTCAATGTTCAATATATAATCAATTCTAGGTTCTAGGTCCTTTTTCAGTTCAAGTCCCCAGTCCCTAACAATAATGAGGAAAAATTGGAATTAAAAAGAAGAAATGTTTATTTCACCTAAGAGTTTATAAACCACCAACTTAAAAGTTCTTTTTTTTTATGTATAAAATTTACCTTCATGTAAAATTTCACACTTTGTTCAAACACTAGAAGGAACACAGATATACTAAACTTGAAAATCCTGAATCTTGATTTTCCCTCCTCTCATATGTAGAGAAAGATTTCTGTTTTTCTAGGAATAATATCCAGGGTAAATACTCCAGAGAGGTCAAACAAAATTATTAGTTGATATATTATGACAGAATACAAGAAACAGTGAACCAGCTTAATAATCACTTTTTAAAGAACATGTTTCTTTAGCAAAAGAACAAACAAAACCAATATGCCAAAATTTTAAAAATATCTCCCAATAATTTTAATTTTTTACTGTTTACCTGGTCAAGAATAACATCTAATTAAAAGGAACAGATACACCACTGACGGGAATGTAAACTGGCATAGCCACTGTGGAAAACAGTATGGGGGTTCCTCAAAAAAGCAAAAATATAACTACCGTATAATCCTGCAAGTTCCACTGGGTATAACTGAAGGAAATGAAGTCACTATCTCAATGATATATCTGCATCCCTGTGTTTATTTCAGCATTATTTACAATAGCCAAGACATGGAATCAACCTAAGTGTCCATCGAGGGAAGAATGAATAAAGAAAATGTGGTATATACACAATGGAACACAGTCATGAAAATAAAAGAAAATCTTGCCATCTGCAACAACATGGATGAACCCTGAGGGCATTTTGCTAAGTGAAAAAGTCAGAAGGGGAAAAAGACATATGATCTCACTTATATGTGGAATCTAAAAATACCAAACTCATAAAAACAAAGAACAGATTAGTTATTTGGGGGTGGGGGACGGGGGTGGGATATGGGTGAAGGTGGCCAAAGGGTACAAACTTCCAGTTATAACATGAATAAATTCAAGGTACATAACATATAGCATGATGAGTATAATTAACAACACTGCATTGTACATTTGAAAGTTATAGGAGTGTATGTATTCTTAAAGTTCTCACCACAAAACAAAATTTAACAATGTGAGCTTATGGATGTTTGTGGTAATTATTCTGCAATATATACAAACATAAAATCACTGCACGGTACAAACAATTTTATATGTCAATTATATCTCAATTAAACTGTGGGGAGCAGGGGAGGAAGTATAAAGAAATTAATATGCTACCCGAAGCAAACTTTAGAAATCAGTATGCCCAAAAGGGAAATCTGACTGCACACAGCTATGTAATAAATCGATTTGTTATCGTGACAGTCATCTCAAAAGTAGAGTTAACCGCTGACAGACAGCAAAGAAGTTAGACAGGGGCAAAATATAACAAAGCCCCTCAAAGTTCCTGTTTTGTTTTTTAATTTTAGAATGAGTCTATTAAATCACTCACTAGGAAATAAATGATTCCAAAGAGACTTCCAGGAGCATTATTCTAATTTTGATGTTGTTAATCAGTCAATAGATTTCTGAAAGATTTTCAGAAATTTATTTATTCAACAAATATGAAATGTACATTATGTTTACACTATTGTCATAGGTGCCAGGGACACAATAAAAAAACCAAGAACAGAGTTGCTGCTTTTGTGGAGGACATACTAATCCTAAAATAGTAACAGAAAAAAAGTAGAAAATTATTAGTGCTAGAAGATACATAATGCCATGACAGTATCTATGGAAGAAATCTGGGTAACCTCAGTGAGGAAAGGCAAAGACCTGGAACGGTAGAGATGAAGAAGGGACAAGGAAGTAAGGTGTCTGTTTGTGTGTGCGTGGGGGATATATATATATATATATATATATATATATATACCCATTAGCCTGCAGCAACAGCAAGTATAGAGGTCCCAGGGCAAAAGCTAACTTGGACAGTGTTTACTAAAAGTCTATTATGTTGAGTTCCTATGAACAAAGTAAAGATAACTCCAGAGATAAGGAGCTGGGGCAAAAAAGCTGGTTGGGACATGCATGAAGTTAAACCTTATCTAGTATTAAATTCCGAATAATATTCAATTTGTCAATAAAATCTCATTCTTCTCAGACCAAATAATCTGATTATAGACCTGTTCCCCTAGGATAAGCAGCGCAGTTACATAATAGTCTATTTTTGTCCTCACAGTATCACTCACTACTTGGTTCATTCTTAATGACATTTAGGAGGCGCCTATAATTTACACTTAATCTAAGTATTAAAACCAATTCAGAAGAGTACGAAGTAAAAAGAAAAATCTGTGCTTTATATCCAATAGAAACAAATGAGCTTAAAAGATCTACCTTTCAATAACTAATAATACACTGAAGAAATCCCTTATGATGTCCCATAGAGTTCCCACCTAAACATTAAGATAAAACTAAACATATTAAATCTCTGCAATTGGGTGAGAATGTTTTTTCATCACTAACAAAAGATGTTATTGTAGTACTCTGCACAAGGAAAAAGACCAGAAAGAAAGACAAAGGAAAGTAAAAAAATCCAGTCCCATCTGAGAACCTAAAGAATAGGCAATATTTAACAACTCTTCATTTAGAGAGAAGCTGTTTTGAGAAGGCCACTAAAGTCATTTAGCTTCGAATGCATCCCCCAAGAAGAAAAGAAACCACTGATGACGTCAAACACAGTCTCCTTACAAAGGGTCAAGCACCCACTGGACCTGGCAAGGTGTAAACCCCAGGCCACAGCATCACCCACCCAAACACAAGGAGCCCTTCGCAGAAAGCGGTCACTTTTGATTTCTATAGATCTTTTATAACAACCTATTTAGCGTCCGAAGAGAGCTATCTTTTTCACATTTCACAAGGGTGCTCAGTTCTTTCCAAAACATTTTGTAAATAAGCCCTTAGCAACCTCCCTCCGAATCCTCTCCTAAACATCAAGCAGGAAGGACTTCCTAATCATCCTGTAGAAGGTGCAATAAAGATGTGCAACAGTTCCCAAACTAGTTTTCTCAAAACTGGCTTTTCTTAGGGAGATATTCAGAAGAAATAGTGTGCCACAGTCCCATAAATGGAGAAAAGGACAGGGTTGGGGTTTCATTTTTCCTTTTTGTTTCTTTTTGTTGTTTTTTTAACTATTAAGGAGGTTTCCATAACTTCAGGACTTCTCCAAGTCATCAATTATGACACTCTCTCATGACAGGGGCACTGTGTGCAGCATTTCCCACACATATGTGACTGCAAATGTTTGAGGGAAGTATTGCCGCTGCCACCGGAGTAACATTCCACTGAGAAAGGCTGGGATTCAATACTTACAATGATCCAAATGATCACATTACCACAACAAATTATTATGTATCAAGAAAAAAGGATAACAAACCAGATCTTATGTTAGGTTATCAAACTATAATCTATACTTAACACATTCTGTTCCTCTCTCGTGATCTAGAACTAAATAGGTCTAGCAAGCATTTTGTACGAATTCTGTAACGAGGCAGTCTTTGGTGGCTAAGGAATTCTCACTGTCCGATATCTAAGTCTGAATCAAAGACACTGACAGTAGGTGATCTACATATTATCGAATCTCTACAGCAGAGCTTTAATCTCCCTACATCGACTTTGATAATTTTATATTACACAAATATCTTCCAATAATAGCGACCAAGAAATTGTAGTTGTAAATACAAGTTTATCAGTACAGGTTCTAATATTGATTCTTTAGAAATTCAAAACTAATTCCTATGCGGGGGAGTGGGGGGGCAGCGGGGTGAATGGTACTTTATGTAAAGTTCAAAACAATTAGAGTGCTCCTCAATCAAACAACT
Organism: Mormoops blainvillei; assembly: GCA_004026545.1. NCBI lineage: Eukaryota > Metazoa > Chordata > Mammalia > Chiroptera > Mormoopidae > Mormoops > Mormoops blainvillei. The sequence continues at coordinate 188,141 of PVJD01001151.1, forward strand.
GTACCAGGTTAATGGCACAACAATCGCCTTATGATCTCCATTTCCTGGAAAAACATCAAACTAGGGGGTGGGGGGAGTTTAATCTGTTAATTACGGCTCATATGAAATTCATGTCTTTCCTCAGCACTGTAAGTAATTCAAACAAAATGATTTTTAGCTAGTTTTGCTGACTTCTGTAAGAAAAGTATCTGAATATATACATTAAATGAGAAAGTAAGGTTTTGCCAGTGCCCAACAGGTTCTGAATCACATGTTTCCCTGCACCTCATCTGAAAACTAGATCTGTGTCATCTCTGAACAATGCTATAAAACCTCAGTACACTGAGTGAACATAGTATATTTTCTGGAAACCAAAGCAGGTTACTTGGCTTCACCTATTATCACTGATTAGAGTCTGAAGCTCAATTCTTCAGAAGAGAAGGTTACGAGGAGAAATAAAACTTAGTCTCAAGGACATTAAAAACATGTCTCTAGCTTCTGGTCTCTTTTGCTACCAATGTAAAATTTCCTGTTTCCAAGAATCTCAAGGTCCACTTGTCCCACCGTAGTTGCTACATCCTAACCTGTGTGAAGGAATCAGATGGTGAAAACCACTGAACAGATGGTGGAGGTCAGAGGAGGAAAGCAGCAGCCTGAGACAACAAGGAGAGAGCCGAGAAGGGCACAAGCCGGGACAGGAGGCTGCACAGGGCAGACCCGGGCAAGGAGTGAGGAAGTCCAAACGGCCAAAAGCAAGTCAACGGGCTCACTGCTTTGAGTTTGCCCACCACGCTGCCATCTGCCCCCAGGCTCCACACCCGCCACACCAGGAGAACACGCGCCTGACTGCTACTGTTGCTTCCCCTCCACAGACACTCTGTAAAGACCCCAGTGTCATAATGCTCCTCACCTCCAGGTCTGTAGACGACATCATCCTCAGTGATATAGGATGTTATCTCGCCAGTGTCTGTCCTTTCATAACGAGATTTTTTTTTTGGTGGCTTCTTTTTGTTCTTCTTCGTGGACTCCTCTGTGGTGGCACTATTGTTGTCATTGTCCTCATCTTCGCTGTGATCACTCTCAGCATAATTTTTGGCTCCTCCCTCCAAGGTACAGCTCCTGCGTGGCCTTGAATTCTCACTCTCTCTTGCTTTGTCTCTTTTCTCTCTCTCTCGATCCCGGTCTCGGTCCCGGTCCTTCTCTTTGTCTTTGTCTTTGTCTTTGTCAGCTGTCATGATTCGCCACGTGCCTTCTTCTGTCCTCTCACGGCTGGGCCTCCGTGAAAGGTAGACAGTAAGCCTGGGCTTCAGTCTTCTGAATTTCTCACTCAATTCCAGGGAAAATCCAACCACTCCAACCCCAACGTTTCAAAAATACTAGGAGAAAAAAAAAAGAAACTGATTTTACTTTATCATTTCCTCATAAATTTTTCCTAAAATAATGCTTGTTAAATGAATCTCGTACTCATGCTTTTACCCTAAAAACTTCTCACACGCCATAGGAAAAAAAGTACAAGTAATTAAAAAAAATTAATTATATACAGCTTTGGCCTCAGCTAGCATATGGTTTAGAATTTTCTACAACAGCAATAGTAAAAAAAAGTCTGAAAGCATAAGATAAACTATACTTTCTACACACCAATTGTCTTCTCCTTTTTAAGGAAAAAGTGTACCTTAGAAGAAAACGCATAATGAGCACAATTATACAAAATGCACTTCACAGCATAAAATTAATTTAGAAAAGAAAGAACCTATAGTAAAAATTACTTCCACCTGAAAAAGAGATAATAATTTGGATAGCCTCGGAAAATGTCTCAGGATATCTCACAGTGTTACTATCTTCTTAAGACTCTTTCTAGCCACTCTCCGAATTCCAGAGCCCCTTCCAACAATAAACTTAAGAGCTGATGCAAATAAAAGTGACAACTCCAAAGTAAGATTCACTTGCCTTTGATTACAATTATTCACATCTTCCAAGTCTACTATTCTAGTTATTTTCCAAGAAAAATGGTTTTTCTAAAGATATATTATCTCTGCCTTAACCAAACATAACAGCTTCCAAAAGCAACCTTCTATCCTTAGGAAAGATTAGGTGGTTTTTACATTCTTCCAAATTTCCACTATTAATAGCTTCCCTAATAAACTCCTCCTCAGAACTAAACCCAGCAAGGAAAGTGTGAAGTTAAGACCTTAAAATGAGAAAAGTGAATACCAAACTCCAACCCAACACAATTCTAATAAAAATTTCATAGCTGGGGAAAAAAAGATTTTGTTTACAGGTCAGTTTTGAAACAGACATAACAACAACCAATAATTTATCTTTCACATTCTTTAATCATCTTCCCCACTGTCTTATCTAATGTGTTCAACAATCTGTACCAAACACTATCTATGTGCCAGGTATCAGGAACTAAAGGTACAATGAGAGAAAAACTCACAGTCCTTGCTCTTAATGCTCTAATGAAAAAAAAGGAGGCAACTGATTAATATGAGAACCATCCATTTCTCATGTTACTAGGGCCAGGTAAAAAACATATGCAAACAAACAAAAGACTGGTACTCTGTACTTGGACAACGAAAAACAAATCAGTTTGCAATTGTATGCCTCAGAAGCAGAGGAAATCCTATTGGTCATGCCAAAAAAACATAAAAATTATCATATACTTTCTCCAAAGCTCAGTGGTCAAACCTGATGCCAGAAAAGACCTCCCCTTTGCACTTCAAATACCCTTAGGCATTAATGATTCAGGAAAATAAAAAATGTTAAGAACAACCTTTGGTATTAAATAGACCGATGAAGATGCAGTAATGCTGACGATCTATAAACAAAGTGAAAAAGGTGAAAGCATGTAGCACAAACCAAGGTCACTCCCTTCTACACAGCAAATATGCTTTCGAATAGGACTGCAATTTTCTAAACATATTTCACAAAAACGAAAAGTTATTCTAGTGCCTACAAAACTTCTGCCTAGATGAATCATCTGTTAAACAGACAGTAATAAACTCCCAAGTCCCTGTAAGCCACTGGTGTTAGCAACTGAAAATACAGAAAGAACCATAGTATTTTCTTCATCGGGCTTAAGTTTAAAACATAAACAAGTCAATCATGCAAGTAAGAAAACTATCAGTTGACACAGTTACAAAAACATTCTTCTGGCATTGAAAACATACCCAGGTCTACCAGGAGTCCAAAAAAGACCAAGGAGCTTAGGCTGAAAACCGCCCAAATGCAGGACAGACAGACTTCTGATAAATTTAAGAAAAAGATCATTCTCCCTAGGGTAAACAAGATAATTGCTCCAGAAAACTGTGTAAAAATATTATTTCAGCACTCAAAAAGGAAGAAATAAGTCCCAATTGTACATTCAACACTACTCCCTACAAAATCATATACCGTGTTTCTATTTACAAAGAAGTTGGAGTTGTTTCTGCCAAGAGTGAGCAAGAAAGAAAAATTCAAAAAACAATAGAGCCCTGGCCGGTGTAGCTCAGTTGATTGGAACGTCATCCCACGACTAAGGGGGTTGTGGATTCAACTCCCTGTTGGGGCACATGCCTAAATTGCAGGTTCAATCCCTGGTCCAGGCACATGTGACCCATCCCGATCCCATCCAGGACGGTACAGGAGGCACCCAATTGATGTTCCTCTCTCACATCAAGGTTTCTCTCTCTCCCTTCCTCTCTAAAAGCAATGGGGGAGAGGGGAAAAATGTCCTCGGGTGAGGATTAAAAAAAAATTTTTTTTTTAAATAAAAAACAATAGAGAAGGCATCAACAAAATGTGTGTGTATCCCCAACTTTCAGATAACTAAGAACCCTGGATTACAAGGCAAAAGTCAATCCAATTACCATTTATATTTGGCTCTAATATATACCTCAGTGAGGATATAAATATTTTTCTCTGCACTTCCTATAGAATTATAATTTTTCTGAGCCTCATTATACAATGACCAACATAACAATATTAATGTGACATTCAAGAAAAGAGACCCAGAGAGAAACCAGATGGCACTGAGAAGGGTAGTTGTCACTTCAATTTAGTCGAAATGATCTACAAATTAGACAATACAACAGCAGCATCTTTGTAACAACAAGTTGCTTACAGATCCCTGCCATAATCTCATTTGATCCTTTCTCTCAGCAAGTCAATAAAGTAAACCAGACAGAAGTCACCTCATGCACTTTACAGGCCACAGAAGGAGAACTAAGAAGATATCATCTTCACACAGCCACACTGCCACTGATTCTAAGGCAGTTCTTTCAAAGGTGAACCCCATGTGACCTGATTCCAACCTGTTGCTCAGGTTATAATCTGTGATGCCAGGGTCACCAGCTCTTCATAGGTGCAAGTTTTTCCCACTTGTACCCATGCTCATAAATCAGGCAGGCAGATCTAGGGAACACACTCGCTTTGCCCACTCCTCCCCAAAAAAGACAGTTTTCTCTAGTAAGAAAGTCAAAAATATTGTTAAGTATTTCTGTTGATCCACAGCTCAACCCAGGTGAACAGGTATGAAACACTTTAACAAGTAACAAAAGGCAGAAGATCTTATTTAGAACACGTTAGATTCATAACAGTCTGGTTATTCACTGAACCAATGTCTATTGAATGCCTACTGTGTGCTAGTTACTGCTCTAGGTGTCAAGATAATGGCAGAGAACCACATACAAACTTCCCTGCCCTCGTGAAGCTGATTTCTAGGCACGGAGAAAGACCATAAAGGAAAAGATAATCACATTCACTTAATGTCTTCAATAGGTTCTTGGACCTCTGGCAAAAACAACATGTAACAAAACCAATTTTCCCACAAGCTAAATGATATAAATAAGAGTTTAAGTTCCTACAGCATCTCATCAACACTATAACAAAGTGACATTGAAGGGAAGGAAGTGTTCCCCATCCCCCATATATACAAATAACATGAAAAGATCTTAAATAGAGAATTCAGAGGGAACAGGGAGTGTGGGAGGACTGCAATTTTAAATGATGGTCAGGGGAGCCCTCACTGAGATGGCTCTGCCCCTGAGTAAGAATGTTAGAGAGGAAGCCATTGGAACATCCGAAGGGAGACCATTCTAGCAGAGGAAAAGCAGGTGCAAATGTCCAGAGGCAGGAGTGAGACAGGCGCATTCAAGAAGACAAAGGAGGCCAGAGGGGCTGGAGTAGCACAAGGAAGAGGGAGAGTGGTAGGAGGTGGGTTGAGGTAAAGGAGAGACTTTGGCCTTTACTCAAGTATCACGAAGTAACATAAAGTGACTAGAATGACACTTCAGTTACTTCAGGGATCCAAGTATCAGAGAAAGACATGATCTAACTTCTGTTTAAGATGACTCTGGCTGTTGAAGAAAAGCCAGAAGGGATGCAACATGATGACTGGGGAGGGAGGAGGCTCACTTGAATACCCCAGGTAAAAAGGTGACAGTAGCTGGGACAGGCCAGGGTGGTAGCAGTAGAAAAGAGATATCCTACTTTATTTTTAATGTAAGAGTCAAAGAGGATGGGCTGGCAAACTAGGAGATGTGGTATGACAAAGAAGTCAAGAACAACTCCAAGGGGTCTGACCTGAAAAAAGGATGGGTGAAGCTGACATGTGAGTTTGGGGGTAAAAATCAGGAGCTCAGATAGAAACATGTTAAGTTTGAGAAGCCTGTAAAAAAGAGATAAAGACTTCAAGTAGGCAGAGGTCCAAGTCAGAGGTAAAAATTTAGTTTTCAATTTAGTTTTTAAGGACATGCGATTGAGATCACCAAGGAAGTGAGTGTGAATCGTTTTTCCAATACAAGTTCTAAAACCCCTTTGCAGCACTTCCCTCAAGTGTGATTTCATCTATTTGTGTGACTTCATTAACATCCGTCTATACCCTCAAACTGGAAGCTCCATCAGGGGGTGACCCTTGACTGTTTCTGCCCTCACTTAATATTCTCGGATCCTAACTCACACTGCCTACCACATAAACCTGAGTAACGAATTACTTTTTCCTGCCCTCCCTCTCATACATAAGCTAGATCAATCAAGAGGGCATCATGAAGAGACTTTATTTGGGCAAGAAAATATTTCATGAATAAATAATTGAGGTGGTGCTGAAGATGGCTTATAAACCATGAACAGGATAAGGAGGAACAAAACCAAGGAAACATACCAGGTGCAAGGAAATTCGGTTAAAAAAAAAGTGTTTGATTAAATTGCTGTCCTTGATGGCAGCTACAGGGAAAAACCGGCAGGAAATAAGCTTAAGTAGGGAGGGGGAGCCTCTAAAATAATAAAGCAGCTAACACTGGGCACTAAATATGCAAGAAGCATTTTACACATGTTAGTTCATTTAATATTCACTATAATAGGAGCGATAAAATAATTTATTGTCCAACTGGGACACATCTGAGAGTTTTAAAAGATTAATAATTATTCAGGAAAAACATATGTAGACCAGGTCATAGGATCATCCTAGCTAAACCTCTATTCAGTAGGTACTGCTGTTATGTGCATCTTCCCAATGTAAACGGAGGCACAGAGAGGCTGAGCAAGTAGACCAAAAATAACACATCTACATGTGGTAGACCTGGAATTATGAACCCAGGCCACTTACTCCAGCAGTTACACTCTTAACCACAAGGCTATGCTGCCTTAAACTACATAGCCTTGAAAGTCAAGCTAGCCAATACAGTAGGGCCAAGCAAATGGTGTCACTGTAGCCTACTGAGAGGAAAAGAACATTTTGGAAGCATTCATTTTGTCTGGCAGGAGATTATTTTCCACCTAGAATTGTTAGTGCCATCCAAACAAGCTGGCTTTCAAATGCACTATCTCTGAAACCCTAAATCAGGAAGGACCCAAAGCATCTCATGCACTTCTGCCTTTGCCATTTCTGCATTTTTGTGTATCTTAATAAATATTTTAGCATTTTTCCTTTAAGAACTAAATGAGACGGTCCAAGCCTGGAAGACCTAAGTGAGCGTACCCACTCTGCTGGGCCCAGCTTCCAGGAGAAGCAGCTGAAGCCAGAAGGAGGCAGGCTGTGGCTGGGCAACTGCTTTCAAAGGGAAATCAGTTTTGTTCCTATTCCCTTTCATACCCACACACCAGGAAAGAAAATGTAATGACTTTACCTCTGGAAAGGGAAATATCACTCTACCACTTGTGCACACTGGATAAGAAACAGGCATTCACATAAACACCAACCTGCTGCAGAGAAAACATCAAAAGATGCCAGAAGATCACAGATGAAGATGCAAGGAAATACTGAAATGTGGGGTCAGCAGATCTATAAACCCATGCAGAGGGTTTTACCTGAAACCACTCTGGTGTTAAGAATTATTCTTCCATGTAAAAATAAATGGATTGTGAAGATCTTCCCCCTGACCAAATCCAACCACAGAAGGGAATGGCTGCGTGCGCCCCTCCAACAACTCTGTATGTTTGGGATTACGGAGTATTTAAACTCAACCAATCCTGAGTTTATATACTCATTCCCAGAACACATGTCTTATTGAAAGAACCTGAATATCCGAGGTGGGATGAACTAGTCAAATTCAGAGAGTGGCCTCTGTGATATCGAAACAGAAGCACAGAAAGAATGTCACTTCATCAGAAATGGGTATAAAATGGGTATGATGCTTAGAGCAGCACTTCCTCAACTCCTTCAGAAGCTCTGGGGAAAAACTGAGAGAACTAAGATTGGTGAACTCTGACAAATATCTTAACTTCTTCCAAAAGACATAATAACAAAACACAGGACCTGCAAAGGTGGGGAAAGTACCCAGAACAGCCAAACTCTAGGTTACAATTAACAAGTCAAGATTAAATAACAAACAACACATAATCTTTTTATTCAAAGTAGGAGTAAGGAATTACCAAAGATGAGGTACCCGAGGTTTTAAAAAATAAAAATACAGAGCCCTCCCTTTCTTTAAAAAACACTCTCATTCATACAAACAACTGTTTTCCTATACTGTTAAATGTGAAGTTTTTACCAATCATATACAGAATTTTTTACTTTTGCACATTGTCGACAGCTGTGTCTCTTCTACTCAATGGATGAAAGAAACCAGGGCTTCTCAACCATGGTGTGATAAACACTGTGGGCCAGGCTGGGGGCGTGGGGGTGGGGGTGGGGTACCTGTCCTGTGCATTATCCCTTTTCTCTCTCCATGTAAATTGCTCAACCCGCTAGTCCCATCAGGGCAACAAGTATCTCCAGATACTGCCACATATCCTCTGGACAGCAAAGTTGCTCACAGTTAAGAACCACTGCTTTAAACAAAATCATCTATCAAAGAGATTTCAAAGGGTTTAAAAGCATCTGTGTTTATTCAAAATTATGCCTGACCAATATGGAATTCATAAAGATGACACCATTATAAAAATAACACAGCATGTTCTTTGTTCTCTGAAATAAATTGGGCTAATTAAAAAACACTGCCTGAAATAGTAATTACACAGATGTGTGATGCTGAATTTGGAAAACAGACAGAAATATCCTGAAAATCTTGATGCCTCCTGGCAAGCCCTGAAGGTAATATTATTCACTGGTGACCTGCTCTGGTCACAGAGCCAAGTGGATGCTTCTGTTATCACAAAACTAAAGAGAAAACCCGGTGTCCATGATACCAAGTACAAGGGAAACCAAAATCCTCTGACCCAAATCCCTCATGTGCAAGGGGAAAGAATTCCTAATCTCACCTTCCCAAAGCATGGCCATAAATAGAAAACCAAGAATAGAAAAAATATATATATAAAAGCCAGGCAGATGAATAAATAAAAGACGGCATATCCATACCATAGAACATTATTCAGCATAAAGGGGGAAATACTGCCCTGGCCAGATAGTTCAGTTGGTTAGAGGGCATCCTCCCAATCGGCCAAGGTTGTGGGTTCAATCTCTGGTCAGGGCACAAGCAAAAATCAACTGGTGAATGTGTGGATGGATGCTCTTCTCTCTCTTTCGTCAATAAAGGAAGTACTGATACATGTTACAACCTGGCTAAAACTGAAAATACATGGTATTGGAAAAAAGCTAGTCACAAATGACCACATATTATATGATCCCATTTATATTAAATGTCCGGTAAAGGCAAGTCCATAGAGACAGAAAGCAGATTAGTGGTTGCCTGGGGGCTGGTGAGGTGACTGGGGAGGGACTGCCATGGTTACGGAGTTTCTTTGGGGGATAAAAATGATCTAGAATTGATGGTGGTTACATATATCTGTGAATATACTAAAAGCCATTAAATTATACACTTTAAATGGGTAAATTACATAAGTGAATTACATTTCAATAATGTTGTTAAAACACACACACAAACAGCAACACTACAAACTAATAAAAAGCACAAGCACTATTACAGCTGAAAAAATTGCTCTGGGTTAGAAAATTCATAAGGTTGAGCTCTACCTCTACCATTGAGAAAAACTACCTCTTAAGGCTGTAAAAAGCATAGTTAATTAAACACAGAGAAGTTTCATTTCAACTTTCTTTGAACCACAGTAACCTTTAATATGCAGGAATACCTGGTCAGGGTAACTATTTCTGCACAACATGTTCAAAAGTGGGTTAAGCGGAGAGGGTTTCTTTCAGTTTGCAGAGCCCTGATATTAAAGGAATTCAAAACCATGGCATACAAGCTCTCAGCATTTGAAAAATGGTAATGACAGACTGACTTCTCTACTTAATACAATTACACTTCATACATATATGAAAAACCAAAAGCATTAATACCACACTTCTAATCTATGGGTATAAATTATATCGAGGGAAAATAGAACCATAAAACTCACTGGAGCAGTCCCAAAAAACACTTAGAATCTGAATCAGGTGAAAAGGAAAAAGTAGCTCTGACTAAAAGCAGAAGTCTAAGCCAAACTCATTTTGCCATTTTCTATGTCTGAGTTATTCTAAGTGGGTGTGACCAAATGTATTATCCTGCCATCTGTACTAACCTGATGTCATTCAAACAGAAAAGCAGAAAAGTCACTAGAACTACTCAATTTCAGATGCCAGCAACTAGTGAGTGACCAGCGAGGGTGGGGGGTATGAGGATTCCCAGGCTGTAGTTGTAACAATGACCACCAAACATAAATGTCCAGAGCACAGTTCCTCCAGCAACTCAGCAAATGTTTACTGAGCACCTACTCGGTGCCAAGCACTGCCCTAGGAGCTAGAGATACATGCATGAGCAGAATACACACAATTCTCTAAACTTAGAGAGCTTTTGGGTTAATAGAGGAGGGAGCAAAAAAAATAAACAAGTAAATACACACTATATTAGCTGGTGATAGGTGCTATGGGTAAAAATTAAGCTGGGCAAAGGAGACGGAAGGGGTGTTAATTTATTTAAGGTAATCACTGATACAGAATCATTTAACCGAAAGGAAGTAAGGGAGCAAGTTGTGTGGTTATCTGGAGAGAAAGCATCCCAGAGAGAATGGTCAGTACAAAAGCCTGAGACATAAGCATGCCCGGCATATCCAAACAATAACAAAAGGCTGAAGCAGTGATGACAAAGAAGAAAGTCACAGATAAGGAGGGGGAAGGGGGATGGCATTTACTGAAATAAGAGAAAAGACATTGTAGGAGTTTGCATAGAGAATTAAGACTCCCTCTCTTGGCACTGTGGGGTTAGCAAACTACTGAGTGAGGTAAGGCAGCGGTTATGTGGTGCTAAGAAGTGGTCAGATTGTGGACTGGTTCCTCAAACTGAGCCCTCAGAATCTGCTGTCAGGCTGTGGCCAACTGTGAGACAGGGGACAATCAAAGAAGAGGCCAAGGTCTGCGCTTGGGCAACTGAAGAGTAGAGCTGCCGTTTACTGATATGAGGGGAAGAAGGAAAATTGGAACATGTTAACTTTGAGATGTTTAGTATACCCAAGGAGAGATACATGCATGGGTTGAGAGGTCAGAAAGCTATGAAGCTAGAGCTATAAATCTAGAAACCCTCCTCATACAAACAATACCAACAGCCATGACACTGGATGGTGTTGAAACAAATGGGGATGAAATAGTCAAGGTAGCAAAAGAATATTCTGAAGCAAGTAACATATTGTGGAGAGGCCAAATAAGTTTGTGAAGCTGCGGTGGAAAGACTGTATCAGAACTATGTCCTGAAAATCCTAGGATGAAAACAATATACTGTTCCATTCACAGAGAAGCGCTCTACATGTAACAGTTTCCTCTAGACAAATTCCATATTAATGATGTTACCAAACCCTGCATTTAATAAAATCAGGCCGCTACAGTCTTGGCAGGTTCCCAGTCTAGGAAGACACGTAAGAGGAATGCCAGCACCCTCCCACCTCCAAACCTCCCATGTTCCAAAGGGAAATACATCAGCTGTCCAAATAAAGACTTGGGGATTGGGGAAGACCATCTGAAAGGTTCTTACTTGCAAATTAATAAAACAGAGTAATTCAATTTTAAAAATAGCTTTCCTAAGTAGCATTTTTGAGGCCCTAAAGTGAACATTGTAAGGTCTACGTGAAAGGAAAGAAAACATGTAGTAACTAAGTGTATGAATTCAAAAGAAAAGCTCAATTCCAAAAAAATGAGATTTTAAAGGTTCACTAGTACTGTTTAGTTGGTGTCATAATTTGAATCCTAAAGAAGAATTAAGTCAAATAGAGGGGAAAGAAGGCATATTGTTTTTAAATCCTTGATATGAAAAGGCTTAAGTGGATTCAAAATCCATGTGTTTTATCAAGAAATTACAATTATATTTGTCAGTGGAAAAAAGGGGAAAGTGGTTAGATTTAAAGAATAATGATACTCTGAAAATATAATTTAAAGGGATCAAATTACCAAATTCTGGCTAATGACAAGAAAGATGTTTCCTGCAACTAGAGAAAATGCAATATTCTTCTATCATTTGCCACCTCCTCCTGTATGAACAATTTTTTTCCATTAATAGTGATCTTTAAGAAATTAATATGTTCATGAAAAAAGTCTTCCTCAGAAATTTCATGCATTTTAGACCTACAACCTGATAGGAAAATTTTTGGTTTACAGAAACACTCAAATTTTCCACTAGAAAATTCGAAGATACTTTATTGGATATTTCAGGCCAATTTGGTGTTTATTATCTTCCCTCATTGCATTTCCTGCCTTATAATATTAGAGAGTATGTAATGAATTTTTCACAAAGTCCCATGTAAATACTTCCAAAATGTCTCCATTATACCCAGTATGCTATACAAGTATCACCTGCTACATGTGGGACAACGGGAAGCACAAGCTCCAGGTAACCCAGGGCCAGCATGTTCCACAGCTGACTGTTGTAGACCCCTGTACTTGCTGGCACCAAATGGCTAATTATATTAACATTCAGAGTAGGAACAGCCATGAAAGGAAGGAAGGGGTCATTACCCAGTAAGAAAGCCTGGACTTTTAAATAAGGATTCTTACATTAAAGGAAACATTGCTTACTTTCTCTCAGCATAAAGTCTCTCCATGACCAGGACTGGCACCCAACACTGCCAAGAGCTGTCACGTGATATAAGAATACATACAGCAAGAAGCTGAAAACACAACAGCCAAATCAGTGGGCACTAATAAACTAAATGAATTTGCCATTTTGGAACTTGAAAATGAGTAAATTACAAGTGGAAAGAAGGAAACCATGTAAATAAAGCATGGGGGCTGCACAGACCAATAGAATGTCACCTAAAGTTCCCACCACAGGTGTCAGAATTAACCTCTCCCGTTATTTAGCTTCAGATATATCTGGCTTCTGGCCCCAGTATGTTAATCCCATTGTACTTCACAGTTTTCAGAGTCCTCTCGCAAAATAAAGATAGCTCTTAAGAATATGCCAATATCCTATACCAGGTGTTTACAGAAGAAATCCATAATACCATTTGCTCAAGGTGAAATACCAATCCTATCTACTAAAAACAAAACAAAACTGCAATAATCAGCAATAAGTACGATACATGGAGGGCAGAATGTTTTTAATTTTCTTGATAAGAGGAAGAGCCATACATTCCAGAATAAAACAGTTCCTATTTTTAAAGAGGAATTTACTCGGTTTATTACAACAAGCTTTACAGGGTGATATAATGGCCCCACATCACAGATGATATATACCCCAGTCTTGCTCAGCCTGTGACATATTCTCTAATCAAAAGCTCATTTACCTCTTGTACCAGGGTCCACCTGGGAATGAGAACGGAATAACCATTAAGTCTACATCAGGGGTTTCTAATATAAATATGGCAGCTCTCTAAAACAAGTGTCTGTGAAGATCTTGGAAAGAAGGTCATTACTGAAAACCCATTAATTTTTAAAACAAAGGGCTCAAAATATGTGCCAAATAAGAAAAATTAAATATCATGTTTCCTTAAAGAATGGGGTGAGAAAGTTTAATGCTATAGTTTATATTAAAACATACCCAAATGAAGTCTATAGCATTACAGTTTAAAATGCAAATTTTATTAAATAATATGTGAAAAGGTGCAGCTTTTTGCATAAGCCCCATCTTGACATTTATAAATTATTAACACAGCCCTATAACTATCACTAGACTAAAAGAGAACCTTTTGATTTAAAGACCTGAACATTATCATCAGAAGGAAAGTAATACAGGGAGGGGGAAAAAAGAAAATCTGTGTCTTTAGAACTTTCAAAATAGTGTTTTAAAATATGAAAATAACCACATACGATCATACCTATGAACAATAACTGTGATAACACTGAGCAGGACTGAAGGAGGCAGAGACTGCATTTCTTTCAGAAACCAGTAAAGCTGCTAACAAGACTTGTATTGATCGTTCGTTGGCAGGCTTAATCAATATCACACAGGTATTCTTTTCTAAGCTTTCACCTCATCTAGTGGAAGATAAAAGGATGGTAGAGCAATTGCCAAAGTAAATGCGGTCTTCCCAACTGTTCAAAGTCAAGTTCCCTTGACAGATCTTTCTCTATTTTATTGTCAAGGAAAAATTAAACCTACAAGCAAAATACTCATCCCACACTGCACAACCACAAAAATATGAGAGGCTCAGTTTATTGCCCAATGTAAACATACATTAAAGAGCTCTAGTCTCTACTGACCTTTAAGAACACCTGGAAAATGCAAGCAAGGCAATATTCAACCGTGAGAACATAAATCTCAAAAGCAACTGACAAATGCAACCTGGAAGGCTGAAATGTAAATGGAGCAGAGAGTACAACAGCATTCTCGAAAGAAATCCGCTTTCTCAGTTCAGAAAACAGAATTTCCTCGCAAATGTTTTCAGTAGAAAAACTGCCACTTCTGATTAAAGTAAATTTGATCCAATCTATGGGACCTGGGGGGATGCACAGCTTCTTTCTTCACTATCTTCCCTGCTTTATCTTGCAACTTGCAAATTGACTAACAATATGACTAACTGCCTATAGACATGTGCCATTATCAGCAACTGGCAATTTATACTTTTGTGTTTTTTAACCAGTTGGATCTGATGCACTGCTTCTTCCTCCCTACAGCTCTGTCACTTTTGATATTTTTTAAACAAATGATATGAACAGGTAAGCATTTTTTTTTAGAATATTATAGAATTGTAGAAAATTATAGAATTTTCTATATTTTTGTAGAATATTATAGAATTGTAGGCAAAAATTGTAAAAGGCAGCTCTTCTCACCATGAAAAGCCCATGAGGTCCTCAATAATAAAGAGATTCTTAAGCATCCTGAGAGCCCCATTATCACATCCACAACTAACTCTATTCCCTAAGATCAAAAACAGCAGGGTATATGTTTGTGGGTGATCCTGTTAACCTTTCCCATAGACTGTAGGCTGCGTAATAATCAACCAGATGGGAATCAAAGACAGAGAACTGAAGATGATGTCAAGGCTTCTATCTCTAGTTTCTACAAGGGGGAACATGTGAATACATGCAATTGAATGGAGAAGAGGTTTCTAAGTAGCTATACATACTGAGATAGCTACTCGGCAGTTGGAAATACAAAATGACACTCAGGTGAAAGACCAAGGCAAGGACATGGACTTGGGAGTCATCACCATAGAGAAGGTGGTAAATGAGATGACTCAGGAAACAGCATTAGATGAAGAACAGGGCAAAATGTAAATACCATAAGCATTTTCCAAGCCATATTCCTTTAAAAGGAAAAAAAAAAAGAGGCCCTATGACAAGCAGCCCAAAACCAACAATGAAGCCTCTATGTAAAGTAAGTGTAGGACAGACACATTGCTTATAAATACTCTTAAAGTTTATACTGCCCTCATATTAAAGGGTCTAAAAAGCCTGTGGGTAAGAAAATTGTTCAACAAGTTATTAACAATAGAATCAAATATCCACAGCATACTGCCCAGTGTAATTCATCACCACTTTGCAAAACTGATAAACAATCAATGCCAATTCTCATCCTTCCTTAGAACAGTATGTGAGTCCTAGACAAAAGTAATAGCAACTCTACAACGGAACTACACTTAGTTAATCTTAGGAGTTCTGGTGGGAATCTGACTCCCCAAATACCTGCCACACCGACATGTGCCTTAACCATTGATCAGTTTTAGAAAAGTAATCCAAACTATTCAATTAGTCATTCTCTTCACATGTTAGAAACCAACATCAATTCAAACTCGAGAAGCACATAAAGAATGACTCACTTTTCAAAATATTTTTGGATGGCAAGCTGAAGGACTAAATGTAGTAAGTTAGGTATATTTTTACCTAACTTTAGGGAGAGGGGAGGGAGGGAGGATCTGCCCATCAGGGAAAGAGGAAATCAACTTCCACAAGTGGGACATCAATTAAAATAACAAACAGAAAGGGGCTATAAGGAACTAAGATAAAGGAGACTCCTGAAGCCTAAAACCACCTTAGGATAACCAAGGCAGTGGGAGTGTCTCTAGCTTCAGTGTGCCCTGGCCACAACCCAGGCTCCAAGCCAGAAAAAGGGCAGAGTCTCCACGTGGTTACCAAAGAGGACCAACAAATCAAAGTGGTCAGTACCACGTAACAGGCTGGAGATAACAGCAAACAAGTGGGTATTACTAGTCCTCCACATGAATTTGGGGGACACCATTTGGGAAAATACTGTCAATCTTTTTCTCCGTTCCCAATGCCCTCTTTTATCTTGGACCTGAATTCTTGCTCTCTAAACACAAATAACATGTACCTTTTCTCTCAATTTTGAAGAGCCTCATCAAGGTTTTTGAGGAACGCATAAAGTAGGTCAATAAGTACAACCTACCAGTTATAAAATAAATAAGTCATGGGATGTAATGTAATAGTATGTGACTACAGTTAATAACACTGCACTGTGTATTTGAAAGTAGCTGAGAGTAGATCTTAAAAGTTCTCATCACAAGAAAATGTGTAACTATGTGTGGTGATGGATGTTAACTAGCCTTACTGCGGGTGACCATTTTTGCAAAATATACAAATATCATTATCATGTTGTATGCCTGAAACAATTATATTTTATGGCAACTGTATCTTATTTTTTAAAAATAAGGAAAGACTGTGTGAGGTCCAATTTCCTCCTTCACAGAACTGCACCTCCAGTCCTCACTATATAACCTTGTTTACCCACAGCTCTCCGATAACAGCCTTCACATGTAGCCCTTACCATTGGTTCACTCACGCTGTCTTTACTAACGGCTCAATAAACATCTGTTGAACTGTGTATCATTCAAGTCTACTCCAAGCCCTGCAGTGTCTGAAGAGTAGTCCTTGATGCCTCCAAACCATGCCATGCCCCTCTTTCCCTCTTTAATTAATTCCTTTTGCAATCACAGCCTGTACTTTACAGCTTAGCATTTTAACATGTATTACTGATGTAAAAATACCTTAGTGCTTACTAACACATAATTTTCATATATGAATCTCTCATCCTTCTCTGTTAAGTTCAGAAACATACCCTGGTCCTTGCTAGCTTTATAACTATGGGCAACTCAATTTCTCTGCCTAAACTTTGGTTTCTTCATCTATAAAATGAAGATAATAGTATGGCAACCCCGTGGAAACTGTTGTGAGGAATAAGACAACCCATGTAAAGGATGAGTCCACACAATGCCCAGAAGATACAAGAATCTCAGCATGTGTCAGTTAACACCATGATAACAGACCATGTTCTGCACATACTTGGACTCCCACAGCACAGAGGAACACTATAACTATTTTGCAGAAGACTGCTAGAATACATCTAACTGATCCTAGAAATGTTGTCTTAGTTAGTATTGCTCAATAGGAAGAGCTGTCAGTTCTCAGTGTAGTTTGTTCTGACTCCTCAAACCTCAGAGCTCTCTGGGAACCTGTTTTCCCTACATCAACCCTCATCCTGGCAGTAGAAGCACGGCCTCCTGCTTTCTGTTCAGATTCCTGGGAGTAGGAATTGTACCATGTTTAACTTTGAAAGCAATGATACATTTGATAAACAAAATCCATGTATCAATTACACTTCAGTTTTCATTATCCACTAACAAGCTTTCCTCTTATAATCGAAGAGCACAGATTTTTAAAGCAAAATAATGTTTACATTAATGTGTTTCTTAAATACGTTAATAAAACAGACAACCTTTGGGTTTTTGTTTTAAAATTAATTTGTAACTCTCCATGTCACACACTAATAGTGCCTTACTCCCCTTTCATTCCAACTTTCTCTAAAAGATAAAGGAATAATAGCGCATGTCCACAAAATTCAAACATGTCTGTGTATGTTATAGAATGCCCTCTGGAGTTTTTCCTTGTATAGCCTTGTGACTCACTCGTGAGCTTTAATCTAGCTTTGT
Organism: Mormoops blainvillei; assembly: GCA_004026545.1. Lineage (NCBI taxonomy): Eukaryota > Metazoa > Chordata > Mammalia > Chiroptera > Mormoopidae > Mormoops > Mormoops blainvillei. The sequence continues at coordinate 205,844 of PVJD01001151.1, forward strand.
GCTGTCCGATATGGTAGCCACTGGCTACAAGTGACTATTTAAATTAATTAAAATTAAGTAAAAACTTCATTTCCGTAATCACTCTAGTCACATTTCAGGTGCGTGCTGGTCACATGTGGCTAGTAGCTACCATACTGGATAGTACAGATAAAGAGCATTTCCATCATCACAGAAAGTTCTACTAGACAGTACTGATCTAGATCTAAATGTATATAAATAAAAACATTAAGAATCTTATTTCATCAGTAATCCTCTCCCTTTTAATCAACTCTATTAGCTTTAAGAATATGTGTAAACATGAACCCAAGGCCTTCATCCTTGACTTTCACAAGGACAATAGATGACAACTCTTAGAAAGATAGAATGAGAGAGTCCCATAACAATTGAAGGCTTTGTTCTTCCATTCTTTCAGCAATTTCTACAACTTGACCTGAGGAAAAAAGAGCAAGAAAGCATTTTTCTCTACTAGACCTTTCATCCAACAAAGTCACACCTGCCAAGTTTTAGAATCACTTGTTCCATTATCTTTTGTCGGCCCTCCTTTGTCAATTCCCCTCCACACTGATGTCCTCTGACTCACTCAATGCACTATGCCATCACTCTGAAATCAGAACTGAGAGTCTCTGGCAGATAGGCTATATGTAATGACAGTCTGGATAAAATCGTAAGTCTATCCGCTCACAAAGGATTTTTCCAAGCCTATGCAATTGCTATGTGAGTATGTGGGAGGCTACATATTTTTCTTCATAATAAAAATAAAACCCCAATTTCTGCAAAGATGGTAAGTTGTCTCTGTATTTATAACACAAGATGACAGGCAGAGTTCTGTTTTTCTATAAAACTAGAGCTTTTAGGAGCATATGTTTTCAATCACTTATTTCTCAATAATGACTGAAATATCTCAAAAGCATTCCCTGAGCACTTTACTAGTTTTATCTGCCACTTGTGTTGATTATCACAGGTTGCTTATAAACAGAAAGACAGGCAAAAGGGGGGGAAGAAGGTATGAATTTGGGTAGGGATGTTTTAATAAAATTCCTCTATAAAATTTGAACCGTAAACATCTTTCCATAATGCAATACCATGGTATTGGCTTTAAAACACTAATCAGGGAGACCTGTTTTCTGAGCGATGTTTGTGGCAGCGGGGGTGAGGGGCAGGGGTGGTGTTACACAACAAGGGTGTGTGGCAAGGGATTTAATGTGCTGGAAAAATGGCAGACATATGACATCAACACCCTTTTCATGGAAACTTGGAGAAAAGTGGGGAAGGCCAGATAAATGTGTTCAGTGATGATCACTTTAGCTTATTGGTTACTCTTTCATTATAAAGAAGAAACAAGCCTAAGTGTACGCATGAGTTGCATTTCTCTGGAGGCCTTCCTTTTACTCTACAGGTCCCAGGTACCAATGATTGCTGAGGGGAAAGGTCAGCCATCTGCCAGGAGAGGAGGCCAAAATGTGCGCAACTATTCCTTTCCAATAAAAGAACTTCTAATGAGAAAGCCAGCAAAAGTAGGGTGGTGATCTAGAAAGCAAATTCTCCCCAGGGAAGAGAAAATGTTTCCAGAAGAATTTTGACAACAGGAAGGAGCAATGAGGGGATAAAGTCACATGGATAGGGGGGAGACAGAGAAGTAAGGAGGATGGAGGAGTCTGAAAAAAAAAATCTTAGCTCTTGAGGCATAAGAATCAGAACTGTAGGTTACAAGGTAAAAAGGAAACAGGCTGCGAAAGGTAACATCTATGCTTAAATGAGTCCTTGAGAAAACAGAAAGCACTCAGCTCGGATAAGAGGAAAAGAAAGATTTTTGTACCACCTTAGTTCCCCACCACTTTAGAAGTGAAAGAATACCCTTTCACTGTTCACATCCAGCTCAGAATAGGGATTACAAACACTATAACCCACATAAAGGACACAGGTAAGTAAAGAATAGGAGAAAATAGCTCCCCACTAATATGGGTTACATTTGCAGGAACACATGTCAAGAAAACATTTTCATGTGTCTTCTAGAAATAATAAATACAGGTGAAAATTTTCAACAGCTCAAACACCTGAGTGGAGAGCCAGAAAAAAAAAGGCAGAAAAGCATGTTAAACAAAATAGAAAATGGAAATTCAATTCATCATAATACAATTTTAAGCACCAATTTTAGCATTTTTAGATGCTGAAGATGGGGGAGGGAAGGTCCCTAAAAACAAATTTTATGGACTTTTAAAACTATCTGTCTCTTCCTACAAAAAAGGTAACAGAAACCATCCAGAAACAAAAATAAAAAGGGAGAGGGGAGAAGGGAAGAGAAAGCAGCAAGAGATGTATAACCAAAAATAAGATACACTCCCATCAAATAGCTTTTATAATGATGCAAGCACTTCCAAACCAAACCAGATATGAATTTTATATAAAAGGAATTATAAGGATCTCATACATCACTGTTCATATACTAAGTTATTTATAGTAACCTGGGAGTCTTTTTAATATTTTTGTCAGGTTCTTTGAAAATGAAGTTTTTGGAAGACACATCTTACCCATCTTAAAAGGTAAGACAGCTGGTTCTTTAGCTGAGCTAAACTTTAATTTCTATAGCAATTATTTGACTTTAGAACCTCTAACACTGTGGTAAAGTGCAAATATTTGCTTAGCTTAATCATTCTCTATATATTATTCTACCTTCCCCTGTAAATACAAAATGTGACAGGAAACCTAAATCATTAATGCCTAAATTCAGTCACAGTTTAAAAAGTGCTATTGAACAGAATTTGAGATTGGCAAACACTGTAAGTTCTGCACAGGCCTTCTATTAAATCAAGAAAATAAAATATATTTTATCTATAGATATTATCTGAAATACGCATATAAACATCACAGATTTTTCACAGATCCCAGTAAAAATAAAATGCAGTCTGCAGTTGAAATTTTCAGGATAGTATTAAGGAAGTAGGATGAGAATGGAGGGAGAGGGGCTGATTATTTTATATCCTAATATTCATATCAAGGGACCTGGGCAAACACAGTAAACTCAACTTAGTTCTAGGTTTGGAAATAGGCACTTAAGTATAATAAGCTCCACACCAAAAATATTTTTGTATACTCTACTCTCATTTCAGCATAATCATGCAAAGCCCTAATGAGTCTTAAGGCTTATTTTGATCACAAGTCTCATTTACTCTGAATCCTAGCCTATTTTGGCTAAGCAACAAAGGTTTCGGCCTTCCTCCTCCCCAGGCGTCTCTTGTAATATAGCTCTGTCCTACCATGAGATTAAAAGTCTGTTCATCCACACATGAAGTTGGGACTTGTTTATTTCCTTATACTATAGGCTGTCTATAACAAAGTCAGGCAATATATTCTTCATAAGTTCATGATTAACAATTGCAAGTGTATTACATCTCAATTCCTTTATAACAGTTATGAAATACAACAACAAATTCTTCACGTTTCAACATAATCTTGCTATCAAAAGCACAGCCCTTGAACGTGCTTCTCAAACTACACAACTAGTTTCTGTTCTGGGGCACTGAAAATTTCATGTGGTTTCTCAGGGTTTTTTTGTTTTGTTTAAGTGAAACTTTCAAATGTGCATTTTTGTTATTGTACTAATTTTATTAATCCGTCCAAATGAGTATGAACCTTCTCAAAATGACTGTGATCACATCTTGTTTTATGAGTATATTTCCTGGTTTCTTTGAGGTCAAAATGTTCACTATGTATTGGCAATGAGCCTTCCCCATGTACAGATGATGAAAATTAATGTTATCAACAAAACAAAGACAACAGTATACTAACTCACTAACGTTTCTACATCCAGGAATGCGAAGCATGTAATGATTACTTAAGAAAAATGCTGGCCCTAGTAATATAACCTATAATAAAATTATAGAGGCAATTAATGACATGTATTTCACAGGTACATCAGTTTCAATCAGGTTTTTTGAACCAAGCCTTTACTAGAAATGACAAATGATTCTTTCACATGCCTTAATTCAATCCAAAGTGCAACTGAGAATCTGAGTCTCAGAAAGATAACAGATTCAAAAGTAGGAAATAAAACTACTCAATGCTATGAGCTGGTAGAGTGAGCACTGTGAGGCTCCCTTTTTTCACCTTAAAAAAAAAAAAAAGGATTCTAAAACTCTATTCACATGATTCACCAAAATTCAATCCAAAAGCTTTGTAAACCAAATGTAACAAATGTTATGAATTATCAGTATTTTAGGTGCCAACTGACCTGTAGGATTAAGAACACCAAAACCTAAACATTCCAGTAGGAGGAGGCAAAGCCCACTGAAGCCAAGTGGCATCTGCCCACTGCAGAGAGCCAAATCCTGTTCCAGCATTCTATACCTCAATACCACACATACTGACCTCCACCCCTTAGTTTTTTTTTCCTTTTTCTCCCATTCCTCTCTCCAGGCTTGCTCTTCACTTTTCCCCAAATTCTCTGCTTGATAGTGTCACCAAACGGCACTACACAGATCTAATGATTCTAACAGACTAGAGAAATTACATTGCCCAACCGTGCTCAAGAGAAAGGGGCAGGGGGCTCCGAGGCAGGGAACACCTTTCCACAAACCTCTTTAGTGGCCGCAGAAGCTCTGCGGTGCTGCAGATTGCCTCCGGAAAACCATGCCCCAGAGTTACTTACTGATGCTGCTTTTGACAGAATACCAATAACAGTATGAAGAAGGAACTATTCATTTATGGCAGAAAATAAACAAAATATATCTACCTACTATCTGACTTTGTTTTAAAATGAAATAACAACTATAACTCTGTGAGGTTATTAAACCTAAAAAGAGCAAACTTAAGTTTGCTCCATGGGCCCTCCTTCAAAGCTAGACTAACAGTACCAAAGGTTCTAAATGCTAGTTGTTGTTTTTTACAGTTGCCTGTAGAGGAGCGTAGTAATAAAAGGCAAATACTAAATAAAATTTCCATTTAAAGTCATGCTAACGGATGACTTAAATTTTTCATGGTTCAAAGAGTGCCAAAAGCCTTCATTTTAAAGCATACATCAGTGGCCAAATACGTTTGCAATGAATCAATTTACCAAATAATATATAAGGAATATTAAAAATTCATCCTCTTTAATTATAGACAGTTTTCTAGAAAAGCCAGTATTACCAAGCCAAACAAGAAATCATTTCTTGTTTTTTAAAAAATGTCTTAGGCATAAACAAAATGCCCTTCCTTTCACATACTGAAATGCACAGGCTTATGAAATCATTGTCAAATTGTTATATTAGCAGTAAGAGATGGACTTTTTTTTAAAAAAGTATTTCAAGTAGGGATAAAAAAACAAGAATGATAAATTAAGCAATAATCAAGTTCAAAAGTCCTTGGTTAAATAATCACTGTGGCTCCTACAGAAGACAATCAAGATCAAGTACAATCATATGCCCTCTGGTCCCATCTCCCCATTATAACAAGGTCCACACATCACCACCATCTTCCTTCCCACAAAGGCAGTGAACAGGAAAGGCAAACTGGTCACCTTCAGAAGCTACACACCGAAGCTGGAATAGAAACTCTTTTAACTAGTCCAGATACGTTAGAGCTAACCTCCTGAGTTCCAATACATTAATTCACAGATGCCTTCAATTTAAGCAATCAGTTTTCAATTAAAGTCCTTTTTTTAACTACGGTAATCCTCATCAGATCCCAAGTAACAGATCAAAGAACTACAAATATAGTTTATTAGCTTCTGAGTAAATTTTATATACTGTTTCTACTGCTCTAAAAACCAAGAAAATTTTCCCATCAATTTTTTTTCAAATGAGCATTACAAAAAGTTAAAGGAAATTGAAGTTAATTAATTATAAGAGTTCCCAAAAAGTACACATCAATATATAAGGTTTGATTTTAATCTCAGAAGAAAAGGTATTAAAAATGAAAGGCTGGGGGGATATACATGAGCTGCTAACAATTAAAAAAAAAAGTTAATTTATTTTTCCATGTTTCCAGATTTGGCACAATTCATATGAATTAATGTAATAATTTGTAACTGTTGTTAGTTAAATTATCCACCAAGAACCTGGAAATGGTTTATTCATAAAGGGAACATTAATTTCAAGAACTCAAATTAGTCCTATATACAGCACTGTAGCTAGACCAAGCTTCTGCTTCCTTGTGTTTTATTATTAAATGTTGGAATTGACTTTTTTTTTAACAGCAGATACTGAACATAAACACTCTCCATGGTCCCTTTATTTTAAAATTCAACCCCTAGTAGAACCAAATTGAGCATCTCCTGAGACACTAAAAACACTGAAATCAGATTGTTTTCATTTTAAAGATACATTACTGGAAAAAGTCCAATGAAATTATCTTACCTCTCAAAACAATTCTCTAATACACCACCTATTACACCAAGTATGTTTAGCTATGATCAAAACCAACCTTCTAAGGTCAAATCATCTACCCAAATCAAACATATTCAAAGTATAAGCTTCCTCTCCCTCCCTCTCTATCTCTACACATTCAATCACATTTCTATACTATTTCTATAGTATAGAAATCTCTCTACCAGTGGTCCACTTTTGCTCCATCTTTCTCAACTATTCCAACACATCTGGAGGCTGTGATATAGTGGAGACTGCATCAGACATGGAAATCAATTTTGATATTAAGGGGCAGTGAATAAGGCAACTTGACCTCTTAGTTATTTTTTCCTCTGTTAAATAGGAATTACGGTCCTACCCCAATATATTACACTGAGGATTAAGTTTAGAGTATTTTAGTGTTATGCAAAGAAAGGTAATATTATCAAACTTGTGAACCAATGACTGTATCTCTATCCTTATTGCTCATCAGAAATCTACCACATACTAAACTTTTTGCAAATGACTATTAAAAAGAGATCCAACATTAATGCACTGGATAAAGGAACTTCAATTAGTTAAAAAGCCAAAATTTCAGGCCAATTCCTCCTTTCCCCATCTACCAAATGCCAAACAACTTTTTCATTGATCAACTGGGCTGTCTTGGCATGTTCTGATTACAATCTGACTGCCTTTATGACACTGCACTAAATTAGGCTAAACAGGACTGTTAGTTGGTTTACTGGTTCCAAAAAAAAAGGAGACCATTACAAGTTCCTTTGATCTCTATCATCCAGGGAAATGTAATACTAAAATAAATATATGTATTTATTTATGTTTATATAAAATAAATATATTTATAAGTAAATATATGTAATCAATCACTAATCATTTTTGCACCTAACAAGTTCTCCTACAGTGTCCAGGTGATGTCCTATTAACTATCAACATATGTTAATCTACCAGGATAAGATTCCCTCAGAGTTTCATAAGAAAAAAAAAATCTAACAGTTTACTGGTAGATGGTAAATGTAATCGCCAACTGAAGTCTGATGTGAAGAAAGCTACTTCAACATTTACGATGTTGTGTGAGCTGATCACTGTGTGGAGAGGAGATGCCCTTAACTCCATATCTCAATAAAACCCTACATTTCAAGTTTGGATTTTAAGAGGAATGATTTGATCCTCCCAGAGAAGAACTTCTAAGTATACATCTTCCTTAAAAGTATTTTATATTTTCTAAGCACATGGCAATTAAAATATTTTAACTCAAAGTTTCAGTAACAAATATTCCTAGTTCCTTAATTTGAAAGCTAAGACTATATTTCCAAGTATCAAACAACAAAATACTAACTAATGGTTCTATAAAATCCACAATAAAACAGTTATTATTTAAAGTTAATTAAATAATGGACATTAATTTCTTTTCATTGCTATAGTACAGTTTAGAATTTTTCAATATTCAAAAAATGCTAACTGCTATAAAGGTGCCAGATATAACTAAATAAATAACGGTCATTGTAGTCCATCTCTGGCATTCCAGGTGGTACAATTCATACACCAAAGAAAAGAAATGACAAATAAAATCTTACTAGCTGGAGAGTTTAAAAAACAAAACCCCACAACTGTGTGTGGTGTAGGGGGGAACACATCGGACATTCCATTTGGTCATGTTAAGTTTTAGATGCATATTAACATCCAAGTGGAGACACGAAGAAGGCAGTTGAGTGGGTCAGGACTAAAGGTAAAATTGCTAGTTATATTCATTTAGATAATTTTTCAAGCCATGAGCTCAAGGTATATTGTAAAGACTCAACAAATATTTATCAGACACCTGCTATGTACCAGTTACTGTTTTATCTGCTGGGAATACATCCGTAAACTACAGAGTTAAAAATCCCTGCCCTTCAGGACTTTATGTTCTAGTGGGAAGAACAAGAAATAAACAATGAAGAGATGATATTCCAGGGAAATACTGAGCAGGGTTAAGGGGAATTGGGAGCATGCACCAAGGGTCAAGGTAGGTCTCATTGTCTCAAAAGTGAGGCCACAGATTATCAGGCAGAGGAACAGGCAGTGCAGAGGACTTAGTAATCTTCACAACAACAGCTTCCCTGGAATGATGGGTGACAGAATTAAGAGAAGAGAGAATAAGTGGAGAATCTAAGTACAGAAAAGTCTTGTTGAGATGTTTTGGTACAAAGAGGAGCAGAGAAATAAGCAATAAGCAATAATAGGGGAAGTTGGGTCAAAAAAGGGGAATTTTGTTTTTATATTTGCCTTACAGTGGGACAAAAAGCAGCATATCTGTATACTGTTGAGAATGATCCAGTAAGTCTGAAATATTAATGACATGAGAGAGAAACTTACTACCTAAGAGGGCAGGGGTGAGAGTGGAGGGGTGGCTGGGCTAGGCTGGGCTGGCCTTGGAGAGCTTGAGAACAGCCTCCAGCTACATGAAGGCGGAGCCCTGTGCTGCAAGGTAAGTCAAGGTGGTAGGTGTCTGCGTGAAGTTTTCTTCTGACTGCTTTGACTTTTCTCACTGAAGCACGAAGCCCAGCATAAAGACAGGGAGGAAGTTTAAAGGGAGAACTATGAAAGTCATGTAAGAAACTGGGCAAGTAAATGGACGAGGAAAATAAAAGTATGACTGTCTCGCAGCCATAAGGGCCTACTTGAACTTAATGAACCACGAAAAGGAATCAACAATTAGAAATTCCCCTAATCTGACACATAACGGCTGGCTGCCTTTTTACTAACAAATAAAAAATTCTTTATCACGAACTGCTGAAAATGGCAAATGTCTTACATTTTGAATACAGCAAATATAAAAACAATGCTCTGGGAAAGCTGCAATTTCTCCAGATAATATGCTGAAAGAAGACATTCCCATTTTCATACCATATTCATAACTGCCTTCTCCCTAAAGGGTTAGATATATATTCATATCTAACCTTGGGCTGAAGCTAATTCCCTTATGTCAGACCACCATAAACAAAAGCTGGGTTTGAATGCCTTAAGCCAATTATATACTGTAATGGTAAAAAACATAATTTAGTTTACTCTTACTGATAGAAGTACAAATTTACACATAAATGTTATCTAAGAGCATTCAGTTAATCACCAGACAATGTCATATAAAAATTTATTCCTAATTATATCATGATGGTTCACAGAACCCTTTGAATCTACTAAAAAACACTGATTTGTACACTGGTATAATGGGTGAATTGTCTGTTGTGCAAATTTTATCAATAGTTTTTTTTAAATTTATGAGTGAGAGAGAGACAGAGAGACAAGGCATTGACTTGCCGTTCCACTCATTTATGCACTCATTGGCTGATTCTTGTATGTACCCTGACTAGGGATCAAACCCTCAACTTTGACGTTATTGGGACGACGCTCTAACCGACTGAGTACCAGGCCAGGGCCTCAATAAAGTTTTTTGGTTTTTAATCTGTTCTCAGTTTTTAATCTCAAATGAATAATTTTTATCATCAGGAAGTAAAAAATTTGATTTTTTTTTGTTTCTTTGTTAAAATATAATGGGAAATGGAGCAAATACAGTATGATCTTATGGCTCATAAATATTAACTCTGTAGGAACTCAGAATTCTTTCAGAATGAGGATAAGAGTATGGGTTAGTGGTCTAGGATGAATTTTTTTTTCCCTTTTTAACTACTTAAAGTTTGTAGCTTCTAACACTCCTGTTTCATCCCTTTGATCAAGACATACTCATGAAATCACCTTGACTAAAATGAATGGCAATCTTTTGACTGTGGATAGCACATTCTAGACACTCATCAGTAAGACTGAATGACAAATGAACACCTAGACAAAAATAAAAAGATAAAATGTTATAAGTACTAATTCAGGTAGTGTCACATTTCCTAGAATTATGCTATTCTACAGAAATTTTACACTTCAAATCTTACCAGCAGGCCAAATAATTCATAAATCCCATTTTTCTCCCTGAGAAGGGAAAGATAAATTCAACAGTTTCACTACTGATGTTTCAGTTCCCATGTCAAAATGTAAAAACGTGGGCGATTTCTCCACTTTCAGAATAGTATCTCCACAAAGACTAAAAATAAAGGTTATGCTCTTCTAAGTGAACATATTAGAACACTGAACTGACAATATTAAAGTGGTCATGGAAGGAACAACAGATACAAAAGACAGATCAGTCACTAAGAGGCTTAGCCACTTCCAAAATAAAAACTGTGAATGTAGACAACTTGATTAACTTCTCTGGACTTGGCTCTCTCATTTTGTAACCTGAGAAGCCAGCATCTGTTCTGCCTCCTTCATAAGGTAACTGTGAGGACCAAACCAGGTCATGGAAGTGTGTTCAGTAGATGGAAAGCCTCCTGCAAACAGAAGCAGAATCCCCATTCTACTCTCAAAAATCCCCGTCTCTATAAGCTATTGATCACCTTCTATTCTGCATGTATGAAATTTGCTCTTTATATTAAGTTGCAATAACAGAATACCATAGACTGGTTGGCTTAAAAGGCAGAAATTTATTTCCCATGGTTCTGGGGGCTGGGAAGTCCAAGATCAAAGTTCTAGCCGATTCAGTTCCTTGCCTTTCTCACTGGGTCCTTGAATGGGGGGGGCAGGGGGCAAGAGGGGGTGGCGAGGGAAGTTGGTCTCTTCCTCTTATAATGACTCTATTCACATCATGGGACCCCCACCTAACCTCATCATGACCTCACCTAACCCCAATTATATCCCAAAGACCTCACCTCCAAATAACAAAACGTGAGGGCTTCAACACAAAGAACTTTGAGGGACGGGGTTCAGTCCATAGTACTCTCCTACACAATTTCTTTAATGAATGTCTTCAGGCAAAAATGAAGCCTTTGTATTTAAAAGGGGGGGGAGGGAAGGAGGGATGGGAAAAAAACAAGAATGGAGATTTAAAGCATGGTTTACTTTTAAAAGGGCTTACTTAAGGCAGCTTATTAAGATTCATACAATATGAAAATAAAATTTAAAATAAATGAGGGAACTGGGATGGGGAACAATAGCTGAGATTTATTCAGCACTCACCTATACCAGGTGCTGCTCTAAGAGTTTTCCATTTTATCCTCACAGTAGCCACACAAACTAGTAATGATTTATAGAGGGGCCCTGAACACACAGGGGTAAAACACAAGTCTCTCAGTTTACATAGGTCAGAGCCTGTACGCTATACTATATTGCTTCTCCTTCTGCCGTGACAAAGAAAACTTGCAGGAGATGAGAGGGTATGGAAAAGATGAAACCATGAAGGAAGTATCCAGGTTCATTTTATAACTTTTTAAAGATGTGGCCAAAATTTTGTAAGCAAATAGCTCAAAGAAAACTTAATCAGCCACAGGGTTCTTTTTGGTGGTTTAAAAAATTTTTTATTTATTTATTTATTTTTTGAGAGAGGGAGGAGGAGGGAGAAAGAGAGGAAGAGAAATATCAATGTGTGGTTGCCTCTTGCACACTCCCCACTGGGGGCCTGGCCTGTAACCCAGGCATGTGCCTGACTGGGAATCGAACCAGTGACCCTTTGCTTTGCAGTCAGGCACTCAATCCACTGAGCCACGCCAGCCAGGGCTCTTTTTGTTTTTTAAGATTTAATTTACTTATTTTTAAAGAAAGGGGAAGGGAAGAAGAGAAGGAGAGAAACATCAATTGTCTGCCTCTCACATGCCCCCAACTAAGAACCTGGCCCACAACCCAGGCATGTGCCCTGACCAGGAATTGAACCAGTGACCCTTTGGTTTTCGGATGACGCCTAACCCACTGAGCCACACCCTGAGTCAGGGACAGCCACAGGATTCTAAATACCCAAGTTAAAAACAAACCATATGCTCAGGAGGTCAGTTCTTTCTGGTACAAAAAGCTGAGAATAGTTTCTCCTCTGAATCCTCATAAAGACAATCTACCATGGCAAACAGAAGCCTGGGGATGTCTAGATAAACCATTCAGAACAGCTCCACAGGCTCCATACAAGTAAGTGGCCTCCCACCACACTGTGTAAGTAAAGCAAATCTCCCAAAAATAAGAAATGCAAAGGTTTCCTATTATTTATAACAGAGGTTTAGGGCTCACTAGAACAGGACTTCTTAATGGGAGGTCCACAGATGGGCTGCAGGGGTTCCATAAACTACCTGTAATTGTGTATTGCAGAAATGTAACCAAATGGTCAGAAACTCTGTTTCACAGGGAAAACCATAACTTCCACCAACAGCTGATGGAGTCCCTGATTAAAATAAAGGCCAGAACCCCTGACGGGGGAATTAATGAACTGCCTAATTATCGGGAGAGTCTACCTAAATCATCTTCACAACCAAGGCTTTGGGTAGGTATAGAGCACATTTAGGTTGATGGTAAATTCCAACAGCTGTATAAATGCCAAGTCGAAAATGTTCTAAGTAAGCACAGCTGTGATGAACCTTATATTAGAAGTGCAGATTGTCTGCCCTACAGCAAGCCCCTGAATGCTCACTGCTGCAATTATTAGGTGCATGATAACCTCCAAGGACAGGGGTAAGTCTTCCTCACATCTGAGTGCCTCGACCATACAATAGTTAATACAAATCTTTACATCCATAAATATCTACCAAATAAGGACCTTTAACAGAATGAGTTTATTTCAAAATCTTCAAAGCATTTCTTTCTCTTTATAAACTGAAATCTATTACAAAATGAGCAACACTGGGAAACTGAGGGGAAATAATATTTACATGGTAGCACTAAAAAATTAGTATTACTATATTTCATATCAATCATTACCTAATATCATTATAGCATAATTATGCCCAGGTTTTTTTTAGTGTAATCAGATTATATTATTCCTAAATTTACACCTGTATGCCTTTCCCCTATAGGATGGAAATTAAGGCACATATACACAATATTTATGGTGCTCATTTCTTCTGTATGGCAAGTAGTAAACAAAATCAAAACTGCAACATGGCTCACACCAGAAGTAGTTAACTTTTTCAATAAATAAAAAGGGCTAAAATCCAAAATAATGACAACACCAAATACGAGCAAGGATGTAGGGCAAAGGGAATCTCATTCACCAAAACTGGGAATGCAAAATCGTACAGAAACTTTGGAAGACAGTATGACAGTTTCTTACGAAACTAAACATACTCTTACCACATGATCTGAAATTATCTTTATCCAAGTAAGTTGAAAACTCATCTCCACACAAAACCTGCACACAAATGTTTATTGCAGCTTTATTCGTAACTGCCAAAACTGGAAGAGTGAAAGTGTACTTCAACAGGTGAATGGATAATAAACTCTAGGTCTAAGACATCCAAACAATGGAGTATTATCAGTGATAAAAAGAAGCCATTAAGCCACAATGCGACATGGAGGCCCCTTAAATGTATATTACTAAGTGAAAGAAGCAAGTCTGAAAAGGCTACATACTCTATGATTCCAACTATATGACATTTGCAAAAGGCAAATCATGGAGACAGCAGGAAGGATCAGTGGTCGGGGGAGGGAGGGTGGAAGGGAGGAACGAATAGGTGGAGCACAGGGTATATTTAAAGCAGTGAAAAGATTTGGTGTGGTACTGTAACAGTGTACAACATGTTATTAACATTTGTCAAAACTAACAGGAGATACGGCACAGAGATTGGACCCTAATGTACACTACAAGATTTTAGTTGATAAGAATGTATCAATACTGGTTCATCAACAGTAACAATGTAACCATACTAATGCAAGATGTTAATAATAGGGAAACTGTAAGGGGGCACCTACGAACTCTGCACTACCCCACTCAATTTTCTATTAAAACTAAAATTACTCTAAAGAATCAAGTAACTAATTAATGTATTAGTGATTTAAAAAAATTTTAATGTCTGCATGTATCACATACAATAAAATATTACCTACACAATACTTGTTTATGCAATCAAGTCTGCTGGCAAAACTAAAGAAAATTTTCCACAAAAAAGCCAGACTGCTTTAATCATCAAATTTTTTTCAGGACTTTTTGTTCTTCCTTATCAAAGATCAAAATTCAGACTTCTCTTGCCACCAGCACACTTAAGAGTGAATACTAATTGCTACACTACTGTGAACATCTAACATGTTTTTTAAAAAAAGTGAACATTCCATTACTGAATATTTCCCCTTGCCTAGTCAATGTGAGGATTACACTCTGTGGAAGAGCAGTCTATGAAAGAGATTACTTAGGTGGGAAAAGAATATAAACATGGGTAAAAACTCTTCCTCACAGTTTTCCTAATTATTAAAATATCCACACACAAAAAGACAACGGTAAGGACTAAATATCTAAGATGAAAACAAGAAAATAATTGTCCAAAAGGTTGAATCTAGATAAATAAATGTATGTGCCCTTCTTAGCATGTCTTTAAGTGTCCTCACATATTTAAAATTCCTAGGTAGTATCTCAAACTATTTTCTTATGTTTTACATTTAATGTATGCAAACTGTTTGTTTTACTAAGCAAATAGACAGTAATGTGTGGCCTGCACAAAAAGAAAATTTAGTATTTAGTAATTTGAGTCCTTCCAAAAGAACTTTTATTAAAATTTTAAGTCATTTATATTAAAGAGTAGCTCTGAGTACTACAGGGTTTTTGTCTTGTTTTTTGTTTGTTGGTAATACCAAAAATACAGAAAGTTAACTATGTAGAATTATATACGTGTAAGGCATCATCTCCATATATTTAATACTTTAAAAATGTTGCAAAAAATAAAAGTTTAGTAAAACAACAAAAACGGCCCTGACTAGTGTGGCTCAGTGGATTGAGCGCTTGCCTGTGAACCGAAAGTTGCCAGTTCGACTCCTGGTCAGGGCACAGGCCTGGGTTGCAGGCCAGGTCCCCGGTTGGGACAACAGGTTGATGTGTCTCTCACACATCGATGTTCCTCTCCCTCTCTTTCTCCCTCGCTTCCCATCTCTCTAAAAATAAATAAAATCTTTTAAAAAATGATTAAAGATAATCAAGAGCCATTCTCCAATCTACTCCTAAGAGGCCACATTAAATTAATAAATTAATTAATTTTAAAAACCTGGTTATCTACTTCTTTACGTAAGCACTCTGGTGTTTACGCAAAGAATAAACTGACCCAAATAAGAAATCTTGAAAGCAATGCAAAAGAAGTCATCTGAACTGGCATTCACTAAAGGCATACAAGTAAAGTCACTATTGCTACTGAGGTTCACAACTAGCAAAGACTTGAATACAGCACTGTTTCTACCCAGCTATTTTTAAATTATTAGTAGATAATCTGGGGAGGCTGTGGTAAATACAGCTGTGAACACAGCAGCACACACCATCTGGAGGCTTTTGACTTAAAACAGTTTTTAAAATGCACAATATATTCACTCTGTTTTGTTCCTTTGAAACGCAACAGGCACATATAAACTGACCCTTTTTTTAAACCACAACTACTAAAGCTTGTTCACTTTGCGGAAAACAGGACATGTGAGGCAGATCTAATAGTTCATCTTTAGAACCAAGTGATTATTTCAACTCCTACTAGCATAAACACTTAAAATTTTATAAAGGAGTTCCCATATCTACCTACCATATTTTTTTTAAAAAACTCTTCACAAGGAACTTGTGATTAATCCTCTAAAATTAAAATGTGTTCCACTTTCTAAAGTGATTCACATCCATTACCTCATTTTATCCTCAAAATGTGAACACAACAGTCATATTAATCATCATAAAGTCCTACCTACAGACTGTCATTACCCTTAACCTCCTGATGAATCAACCAGGTAATGTATTACCCTGAAGCCTCTTCTAGATACCTTCTATCATTCTTTCTCGTACTGCCAAACTTCTCAACATTTTCTTACCAGTTAACTGCAAACTAGCCTCCACACATCACCAGCCATCCTCCACATCCTTGGCTTCTCTATTTTCAAACCAAATACTCAGGGGTTGCACTGACTCCTAGTTAAATAAATGGTATTTTTTTCAACAGTGTTTTTCTCAGTTCTCATTCTCTAGTCCAAAACCCAGTACAACGTGATTGTACTGTCACACTCCCACTTTTAAGCATCTCCTCTCTTTATCCCTTTATGTTGCTGTACCCTTCAGGCCTCTTTCAAATCATTCTTCCATTTCCTCCTCTTACCAGAACACTGTTTTGTTTTGTTTTCCTTCAAACTACAGAGCATTACTTCAGCATTAGCTCCTTCTATTTAAGTTTCAGAGAGTACCCTCTGATTAACATAAATGCCAAAGTCAAACGGGCCACAGCTTGGGGTGGGCTGGGAGTAGGGGGAGGACAGGGGACTCCCTTTTACAAAGGTCACCTTTGCAGGATTGCAAGGTGGTCAAGTTAAGAACAGGGGGTCAGGACGTGGCTTGGACTCCTGGCCCCAACCACTCACTAGCTATGGGGCCTTGGTCAAATCACTTCACCTATCTAAACCTGTCTCCTCCTTTGTACTTCAGAAACATTTAAACCTACAAGAATGAAGTAATTCATGCAATGACAGAACAAAATTAAGGAAATGAAATCATCCATAATCTCATTATCCAGAGATTAGCACTATTAACATTTGGTATATTCCTTCTAATCTTTTTCCTTAGCCTATGTAAGTGTAAGCGTGCACCTAATTGGAACCATGCTACATAAACAGACTGGCATCTATACTTTTTTCCATTGAGCTTTAACATTAGGGTATTT
The DNA here is from genome assembly GCA_004026545.1 of Mormoops blainvillei. Lineage (NCBI taxonomy): Eukaryota > Metazoa > Chordata > Mammalia > Chiroptera > Mormoopidae > Mormoops > Mormoops blainvillei. The sequence continues at coordinate 222,843 of PVJD01001151.1, forward strand.
TTTTGTATCAGGGTTTTTTAAGGCAGCATATTTCTTCTTTTTAAGAACAGGCAATGATTCAACATTCCCCTTCTACTACTGGGCACTTAAACCAAGAAATAACTACCTTTAATTTCTTTTCTGTTCCATTTTTTTTCTTTCCCAGAATAAATATCTTCCTCCTTATCTATATCACCTGTGAGCCAAAAATCGTTAACAATGGCTAATAAATCATCTAGCAGTGTGAGAAACACATTTATTATCAAGGAAGAAGAAAGAAGTATCTTAAAGACTGGTGTTAAACTGCCTGTATTAAACTTCTAAAAATAAAAAATAAAAATCACTGACATGCCCAGAAGTTATCTTTGAATGCTTCAGAAATCATCATGTGCCTTTTAATGTTTTGTCTTCCTCCACTATAAATGCCGTGAGAACAAGAATTTTATCTTTTGTTTCTTCCGCAATTAAAACAGTATTATTAACAAGAGCATAATTAGTGCTCACTATATTAAGTACTCGTTGTCGTTATGTTCTAGGCACATTCCTAAGAATACTACAGACTCTCTGAGGTAGATTTATCATTTTCACCACAGCCATAAAGAGGCTAGGCAACTTATCCTAGGTTCCAAAGTAGTGGAACAAGGAATAAAAGTCAGGCAGCCTAACTACTGGGTTGGCCAAAACATTCTTTAGTTTTTTCCATAAAATAAAAGACACATTTTTCACTTTCACCAATAATTTTACTCATTTGGGGTGCTGCTAAACATCTTCCAATGCCCAACAGCAAAGAATTGTTTGGCCAAAATGTCAACAGTACCAAGAAACCTGGCAAACCACTTTTAACATGTTCAATCCGTCACAGCACCTTCTCCATACACTGCACAAATCTTTTTTTGCATTTCAGTTGCGTTTTTACCTTCCTTGAAATAATAAAGCATAAGACGCTGAAAATGTTGTATTTCTTCTTCCATCTTCAATATTAAAATGGCTGCGCAAAAATTCACTAATTTTAACAAGTTTTTTTTAAGCACGCTGATATGACAGCTGTCACAATACAATCTAAGAAAATTGTTTTGAATGAAGTTAAAGACAACTAAGCACTACTAGGGCCATCAATTGGAAAAGAATAAATGAACTTTTAGGCCAACCCAATATTTACCACCAAACTATACTGAATGAATTGATTAATTACAACAGCAGAGCTCCAGGTAACAGCATTAAAATTGAGTATGATTGTGCTAATTTCCCTGCTAATTAAATGTCAACATTATTGTTTTATTGTTTTTCATTACAAATATGTATGTCAGCTACATCAAGGATTAGACAGATTTTGGAGGGCAAGTCTAGGATCATTAAAATCTAGGATCAAGGAGTATGGTCTCAAGAAGAAAAAAATACTTACAAATGAACTTTTTAAATAATCTGTGTAGGTCTAGGATACTTACTTCCCTCTATTTTTCCTTAGATTCAGCAGTTTCTGCTGCCGATCTAAATGTTTTTATTTCTTTTAATTACAGAAAACAATTTCTAAATTAGTTACACTGAAATTACCAGATTTTCCTTAAAAATGTTGCACTCTTTCTTCATTCCAGGTTATTTTAAGAAGAAACCATTTCTTCAATCAGTTAAAAGATCTCTCAACCTAAGGCAACCACCCTATACTCCCCATCCCAGCTGATCCCCACACCATTCCCAGCAGGGCCCCCAACAACATCCCCATGGTCTATCAGTAAACTGGGCCTCTGAAAAGGGCATCGCATTCGCTGTATGTGTAAACAGTGTTCACTCGATTTGGCTTTAACTTTTGATCCTTTTTTTAAAAATGTTGTGGACAGGCTCAGAAGCCTGTGGCGGAATCTCAAGACAAAGGCAACAGTAACAAGACCAGATCATTGAGAAAAACAATGTGTCATTCACTGAACAACTTATTTTACAGCCTGAAAAGCCTGGCTTTGTCAGAGGCCTATATTCAAAGACACAAAGCTACTCAATCTTAAAGTAAATGCTTTCCAATAACTTGGAGCCAAAAACACATTTTACAATTTAAAGGTGACCACACATGTCCCTGAACAGACATTTCTAAACCCTGCTATTAATTATCCAGCCCGTGGCCAAGCTGCTGTTAGTCAATGGCTTGCTAAATCCCTTTGGTACAGTGTAACAAGAAGTAAGAGGGGGAAACATTTTAACCATGTTATTATCTCCATTGGGCTAACATTTGTTTCTGTTTGAGTTTTACAGACTAATCCTAGAATAGCAAACAAAGAACCCGTTTGGGGGGGGAGGGTGGGGGAGAATAGTGGCTTCCTATATCATTATAAAATGGATGGTTCCATCCGCTACTCTGACTACACAATAGCAAGCAAAACCCTTTGACCTTGGAAAAGCATAGCAAATGTAATACCTACTAATAAATAAAACCAAAAATAAATCTCTCACAAGTAAACTATTACATGAGTAAACAAAAGCTTGTCATGTTCTATCATTTGTTTAAAAGCAAGCACAGTGGCGGTGGGAGAGGGATTAAGAAACACAGCCAGACAAGTCCATAAAACCTCCAGTGTAAGATAAAACTACCCTGAGCAGCCAATGCATTCTGACCTAACAGCTGTACACAGTTGCACTAATTAAAATGAAAGGCTAGTCTGCATAACACACAGGCAATTCACTGAACCTTACTGACAAGTTGGCAGGGTTCACCACCACACTCTTCCCCCCACCCCACCCCCACAGACCTACAATGTAAACAATAAATACGCACAAAGCTAAAGGTACCCACTTGAAAAATACACACATTCAAGCATTTCAGGAATAATCACAACCATGTAGACTGGAAAATATCCTATAGGAACACAGAAAAACCCAAACACACACAAAGGAAGTGGTACAGCTACATTACGTCAGCTCTCGCCTCAATTCATGAATGCAAAACCACAAAACAAGACAAAAATCTAAATGGCCTTTTTTCCTGGAAACCTTCTTAGAGTGAATGAATGTAGGCTGAGTTTCTAAGTATATTACTGCACAGTACTTGTTAATGCATCACTTTCAACAGCCACGGGGAGGGGAAAAGTGTAATCTTAGTAAATTCTATCATGCAACCAGATCAAATAACATTTCAAGCGAGGCCTGCCAAGCGCGCCAGGGCCTGCCAGAGTACAATGAGCACTCAAGTGCTCTGGACTGAAAACCACCTTTCACTGGTCCCAGAGATCTTTATAAAACAGCTTAAACACTACTAAATTACAGAGTTGGAAAAAAACAAATACAAGCTTCTAACTGCTGCTCCCACACCATTGTGAAGTTGCTGTAAAGCCTCTAAAATGTCTGCCTTGTATTATTTTCCTAGGCAATGTAAATATTCAGAAAGGCAATTGCCTCTTAGAGCTTAAATCTAATACACATAAAAATGTAGAGATGGTTGTGCATCTGGAAATAATTGCCCACAGATCATCAGGCTTACATGGGATATTGTTCCCATCTGTAAGGTTTCTAATAATGTCTACTTTAAATTTGGAGATCCTAGCAAAAGGGAAGGAAGGAAGAATGGAAGGAAGTAAGTAAAGAAGGGAGAGAGGGAGAAGTAAGGGAGGCAGAAAACTCAATACAGTAATTTTGGCACAGAATTCTAAGGACTTTGTCAACTCTGTTCTCAAATTTTATTCAGTGTCTCATTCTTAAAGCACACTGACACACAATTTCAAAGGGAAAAATTAATCTCTGTTGACCCCTGTGTTCATTCACATACCATTTTTTAAAATAATTTCCATATGGCTGAGAAGGGGCCTCCAGCCAAACAATGCCCCAAGGAGAACAGTGGCACATGTGCACCAGGAAAAGAAAAAGCAAAGCAAAGCAACCTATTACATGAGTTTCTTTCTCAGCAAACAGAGTGGTCAAGCAGGTCTCCCCATAGCTTCCATCAGAGTAACAGATTTGAGTAAACAACGGCAAAGGAGTAGGGAAGCCACCATCTCAAACCAAAAGAAAATTTAAACAATTTAAACTTCAAGCAACCTTCTTCAAAACTATCTCTGTACTTTAGCTACTCCAGTAAAATAACCACATTTTGATCTAAGTAACAAATTATGTGTAAGATACCTCAAAACTACTTTATAATCAAGCCCATCAAATCCATTTTATTTTTAAATTTAAATTTACTCCGCAGTAAGCAATGAAGTTTCTGATCAGTGACTTCTGGATTATACATAGCTCAGCTTCATTAAGTCCTTCCTTTCAGAAAAGACAAAAACACACGTTCTTTTAAAATCATGTTTTCTCTGCCCTAAAGATGTTTCTTGATTTATTTGTATGGGACTAGTAAAACCAACAGAAATGCAATGGGACACAACAAATACCGATTCCTGATTCCTGGAAAGCCACCATCATTCTTAATAACACCCAAGTTGTACATCTTTCTAGATAGAGTCAGCTACAACACTCCCGTACACCCACCTCCGAGAGCCCCTGCACCCACACTTGATCAACTTCCTGGCCCGAGACCCACATCCCCTTCACAGCCCAAGGCGCTGGCCACTTGCCTGCGGCCGGTCAGCAGCAGGAGCTGAGCCTGCGGGCCTGGTCCTCCTCCGGCGCAGGGCCCGCAAACTCAGGCCCACGGGCAGGGGCGGGGCGGGCGGGGGCTCGGGGCATGAAATACACTTGCTAAACAAAAGGAGGCCCTGGCGGAAGCAGGGCAGCGTAGAGGAGCGGTCCGGGTCCCCACAGCTCAGAGGCTCCAGGAGGGGAGTCCGTGGCCTCGCGGGGCCCCGCCCGCGGCTGGGGTGGGGGATGCAGCCCTGCTCCTTCAGCCCCAGCGGCTGGGCCAACACTGCCACATGCTTCAGACCTAGACACCGGTAGAGAAAGAGCAGCCTCTCCCCAAGGCGGGCAGCGGCGGCGGCCGGCAAAACCCGGGCTGGAACCCGGACTGCTCCTCGCGCGCTCCTTGCCTGCTGCCACGGCGGATGTGCGCGTACACAAAGCCGCCGCTGCAATTTTATCTCCTTCCCAGCTTGACCAGCCTAGCGTCTCCCCAAGCCTCCCTCCCCTGCCGACAGCAGGAACTGAGAGGCTTTGTGATTGATGGCAGCTCTTAATAGCGTGGTCAGCTAATGCATCTGCAAGCAAGATATTAAAGAGGCAGCGCATCCCCGTGAGTGATCAGCAGTTCACAGGTCCTAGAGGTGCCTCCGCTTCTGCCAGAAATATTAATACCAACCACCTCTGACGTCTAACAAATGCAGATGAAATAACCAACAATCATAGGCTCCCTCAACATGTATTTGAAAGATACACAGGAGAGAGAATCATTGTTTGGTGTCAAACAATATTTCTGGCCCCAATTTTCCTTACAATTTAAGAATTTTCTAAGTCATCTGTTTAAAATTCTTCTCTCCAATCCTTTTCCCTAAGAAAACAAAGCTCTGTCTTCTATATAAAGCATACTTAAATTGGGCTTCGTTGTCCATCTCGCATGGAAGCAAAATAAATGCATATTCCTTGCCAAATGGCCTTAAATATAACATAACCCACAAACTACCAGATTCCAGATCCCTCATTAATTCCACTGTTATGTGCATCTAAATAGAATACCAATTATTAATTTAAAATTAGTTTCCTCCCCACATCCAATATGTTAAACATACATCAACCTGCTAAAATTTCTTAAAACTACATTTATACCATGTAGTCCCTAATAGTAGCAGCCAAGATAAAATTTCCTTTTACATAAGACATTCTATAGGAATATTGTGTGTGTGTGTGTGTGTGTATATATATATATACATATATATGTATATGTATATATATATGTGTGTGTGTGTATATATATATATCATATATTCCCATGGAATATGACCTCAACGTATTAAGGTCACTCAGTGTCAACCCAAATTTGAATGTCACAAGTTCAAAATTTAAATGACCATTTTAAGTATCATTAATACATTAATATTATACTTTTTACCTTCCAGGCAAGTTTCCTGAGCTCTAAAATAGTTTTATAAATGTTATTGGACCTTCCAAGGTCCGATAAAGTTGCTAAATTAATAGGTAACTTCTTACCAATAGACAAAGATTTACTTTAGTGATTTGCCCGGGGGGTACGGGACTTGCTGGCATAAACAACAAAACTGACATTTGCTATTTAAACATCATTCTGCAGATCTTTTTTAAAGAAAAATCAAGTTATTCTACAGGAGAAATATCTCTCTAAATAAACTACTAACATAGCACAGGTATTGATGCTGTGACACCCTAAAAGGTGGTTGTGGTCAATAAAAATCGGAGGTGGTCTACAGTGCAGGTGCAGCTCTGCTTATAAGCACTAAACACCATTCCTCCTTGAGTCCATCCTGAGGGGCCTGCGGCTTGAAAAGCTGCTTCATAACCAAATGGCTCTGAGATTTCTCCAACCGTGTCAGAAATAAAATCGACCCTAAAGCCCAGCTACAAAAGCCACTCCTGTACTGTGACACACTTCCATTTTCTAACCAGCTATATCCAGACACGTCAGTGACTATAGACGGTGTTTCATTTTGTTTTCCTTTTTTATTTTTTAATTTATTTTTAGAGCAAGGGGAAGGGAGGAAGAAAGAGAAACATCAGTGTGGTTGCCTCTCATGCACCCCCTAATAGGGACCTGGTCCACAAAGCAGGCCTGTGCCCTGACTGAGAATCCAACTGGCGACCCTTTGGTTTGCAGGTTGGCACTCAATCCACTGAGCTACACCAGGCAGGGCTTCCTGCAGACCTTTTTTAAAATGGTGGTTTAAGGTAAAGGGCTGGGCAGAATAACCATAGTGCACCCATCTGAATCCATACTGTGTTCTAAATGCTTTGACAACAATCGATGACACATTCTTTTTGTCCTTGTCTTGCACCATCTCTGGTACGCCATCTACACCCAGGCCCCCATCTTCCAGTTACGCCAGTCTTTCAATTTCCCCAAGTTATCAGGGCTGCTACTGCAGGCCATCGCTGCTTCCTCCTAGAGTGGGAATATCTCCCTGCCACCCTCCCCACCACACACAGAGTTAAAGCATGCTCCTCCTTCAGATCTCAGGTCAAATATCACTCTGTCAAAGAAGCTTCCCCTGAGGCCCCATTCTAGGACAAGTTCTCAGGGAACTGTGTTCCTTTCCTTGAGAGCATTTACCTCAGTTTGTAATTCATTGGTGTGATTTTTTTATTAATGTCCACAATCCCCTCTAGACAGTGGGTTCCATTAGACAAAGTTCTACATATTGCCCACCATAACATTTCAGTCAATGACGAACCACAATATACAAAGGTGGTATATCATACAGCCTAAGTGCGTAGTAGGCTACTCCATCTAGGTTTGTGTAAGGACATTATAGGATGTTTGCTATAAACAAAATTGACAAAGACACATTTCTCAAAATATATCCCCACCGTTAAGTGGTGCCTAACTACCAGGTGTCACACAGATGTATGGAATGAACAAGAGGGCAATGACCCTACTTTATTCTTTTTGTCTAGCCTCTGCACAGTTCCTGGCACAAAGAAGCCTCTCTCAAATAAATAGCACCTACTCGAATAAATAGCATGTATTTTACTAACCTTTAAAAGTCTAGTAAAAGGGAGATTCATCCCCACTTTACAGACATGTAAATAATTATGCTAGGCTGGTAACTCATAAAAACACTGAGACCCTAACCAGGATCCTATTTGCAAGCTCCTCCTTTAAATGAATGAGTTACAGAAGCCATCATTAAATTATTCAAGCCAAGTTCTTCCTACTTAACCTGGCATTTAAGCAAGGGGCAAACAGCAACAGGTAAACTGGATAGATTACTACATCTTGTACACAACACAAAGAGCAATATAAACAAAACACAAAATTTTGAAAGCACATTGTACCCTCATTTGTTTTCCAAGCCTCTGAATGCAAAAGTACTATAAAATTCTAAATCTGGCTGTAAATGGGGGGAGAATAATCCTTTACCTCTCTTTTAGTTTAAACCTGATCTTTATTTTCAGTTTTTTCCTCTGTATAAGACCTCTATTTCCCTGACATGGAAGCTTCTGTAAGGGATCTTTTGGGCTGAGGACTCCCAGCCAGTTATGACAGATCATTCCAAAACCGCCCTCCCCAACTCCTCAAAGTGAAAATTTCATTTTAAACCCCATTAATGTGAGCTTGTAAATTAAGGGATCTGTAGACAAGAAAGGAAAGCTATTCCAACAAGACAATTTCTCAGGTGTTTTGCACATGAGCACATGAAAAGGTAAAAGAAATAAGTATGTGAGAGGAATGAAAAAAGTTAGATATATCCCCTTCTCATTCCCAAATTAATCCTCGTGGTTATTTTCAGCATTCTACATGGCACTACTTGGTTCCTATATCTCACCCTGGTCTTGTCTGTGCCACTGCTTTCTTTTGTCCTAAGTTCCATTCCACATAAATTCCAGCTCCAGGTTTTATAACAATCTTCATTTATCAAAACAACCCTGTCAAGTAGAGTACCATTAACAGATAATGAGAGGAGACAACAGATGTGGTTAGAAGCAAAGCACTCCACATTCTACAGGCCTCAGCATGCAGCCAAGTGAGCTGACATCTGACTTTACCCTAACAGTTATAATTAAATACAAAGTCTAGTTAAACTAACATTAAAGCTGTGACCTGGAACGGTACACAGGGGAAATGTGAAGTATAACCTTAACACTAGCTGAACAGGACCCAGGTTACTCCAGGTTCTTAACCACAAACAACTACCCTGCATTTACTCTCTCCAACACTCAGATTCTGTCACAGCAAGGAAGACCTCTGGTCACATCTTTTAGGGATGATAGCTTCATTTTCTAAGGATGATGCTTTGGCCTACTCCCCAAGACCACCAAAGAGGGAAGGAGATTGCATTTTTATGTGAAAGTTTAAGGTTTCATCTAACAATAATAACCAGTAAGGTGTGCCAAAATTTTAACTATCAAATTGAGGCAATCAACATTCTTTTTTATAGCATTATCTAGTAAAATCGTTCAGATCAAGTAACTTAGCTTACCCCAGTGTCAAAATGTAAAAAAACAAAAAAAAACAAAAAAAAAAACAAAGTCAATCAAGCAAACAGTGACTGAATCAAGGCTTGTGCTAGTACTAGTTAGCTACTATACTTGGATTGTATCCTAAGATGAGGAGGTTTTGTTTTGTACTACTATGTAATATACAGAGTTATAATTTTAAACAAATTATCAGCCTCTTCCCTTTTTCCTCTAGAGTTTTCAAAAGAAAAATAGTTTTTTTGAAGCCCTTTTGGAATTTGAGAAATAAATGCTCCTGCGGAAAATCCAAACAATTCCATTCAACAAATTGAATGGACTGCATCTCTCCAGGCTCTCTTCTAGAACACATGTATACAAACATACACAAATACTTAAGATCATATATATTCATTTGTCTGGGGGTTCATTCCATTGATTTTTAGTTCATGAAAATGAAATCCTAATGTTCATGCTACATGACAACTTGATTCTCTCACAATACAGCAGATCTTTAACACCTGAATCCTTTTTATAGTTGCACAGAATTCTACAGTATGAGAGTACCATAATTAAAAAGGGCCTAATATAGGCCAAGGCCAAGTAGCTCACTTGGTTAGACCCACTGTCCCGATTCACCAAGGTCACAGGTTTGATCCCTAGTCAGGGCACATACAAGAATCAACCAATGAATGCATAAATAAAGGAACAGCAAATCAATGTCTGTCTGTCTGTCTGTCTCTCTCTCTCTCTCTGCTCCCCTCACTGCCCTATCTAATATCAATAAATAAAAATAAATATAAAAAGAGCCTAATTATCATAACCCTGTTTTATATGTATCTTTGTGTATATATGTGAGTATTTCTATACTGTAGGAATCTCTTGTTCAGTGGATGTGCATTATTTAGTCAAATAGAATGAATCAATCTACCCTCGAAAAAGCTGGACAAAGTATACCTTCCCAGCAGACATCCCTGTTCCCACACTAGCATCCTGGTGGTTTGTTTGAGTTTTACATTATGCTCACTCCTGGATTTCCTACCCTCTGGCCATTCTCTATTTCTTTCCATAACTCCTCCTAAGACTTGGTAGTCAATGTAGAGCCTCTTCTTACCACATTCCAGTAACTCTCATGAATGAGAAGATGCACTCTCAGGCTGCTTCTGTGTTACTGATTGCAAAATTTTATTTTTTCCAGCCTTGAGCTTGCTTCTTAGCAACAGAGCCACATTTCAAATGCCCTGTGGGCCTTGCCACAATGGTATTCCACAAACACTCTCAAATCAGTGTTCTTCCCCACATGTCCTGGCTTCCCCCACACAGTCCTAGGATGCTCCTGTTACCCTGATATAACTATTACTAGCATGTCCTTTGGGGGTGGGGGGGATCTTACTTACATTCTAAAATGTATATGAAATCAGAATTAGCACATTACACATAAAAAACTTCTGAACTTTTAGCACGACTAAATGACTTTTACTATTTTAATAACCAGTAACTATCATCTAATCCAGCATTTTCAAGTCTTAAAGGTAAATCAAGGCCAGGTGTTTACTAATATGAATTTTTAAAATAACTTTCCTACATAATTACCTATCCATTCACTTAACACATTACTTTCCATTCAGCCAACATATAATGTTCAACTCAGTTTCTTTGTTGGTAGAGAACAGAAATATAAAAACTTACATCAATTAGGCTGGTGATGATAATTATATCCATAGAAAAAGACTTACAGAACATGTACGTTGTAATAATTAGGTAAATATTCCAAATTATTACGGAAAAGTGAGTTTTTATGAACTTTAATGCCAGAATCTTTTTTTCCTTTTTTAATACTCACCCAAGGATATGTTGATTTGAGAGAGAGAGAGAAACATCGATCGGTTGCCTCACATACGCACCCAGACTGGGGATCAAACCACAACCTAGGTATGTACCCTGACAGGGAATGAAATCTGCAACCTTTCAGTGTACAGGATGGCTCTCCAGCCAGCTGGGCCACTCAGCCAGGACAATGCCAGAATCTTGATACTTACTTTTATATTTAAGAATAAAACTTAAAGAGTTAATTTCAACCTAGACAATGTTGTAATCTATATAACATGCTCTTGAAAAAATAACTAGAAATAACATCAGATTCTAAAATTCAAGGAGGCTAATTTTTAATGAAGCTATAAACAGCACATACTCCATATATATACATTAAGGTTGGATGTTAATAACAACTTTCCTTTTTGTTTAACACTTTCCAACACAGGCCAAACATGTATTTCAGTGATAAACTGCTAATGCATATTTAAAGTGTGATTCCATGAAGTACAAAATTATCAACATTATTAAATTAAAATATATTCAGAGCAGAAAGGGGGAGGGCGGAAACAATAGTTCACAACACATCAAATCCCTCTTTTCTAAAAACAAAGTGCTCAATGTGCACTCACAGCAAACTCATCTGACACAGTAAGTCAATCAAAGGCCAGGACTGGCGGTTTTAGTTTTTGGAAGTGGGTAGCCCTCTTGGGGATGCAGGATGTGAAATAAGCCTTAAAGCAATGTAAGAGTGAGACAGAGAGACCTCTAAGATGGCATATGTTTTAAACATATTTAAGGACATTTTCATCTCTATTTTAAACTCACTAGAGATCTCGGATTATATAGATGAAATTAGAATGTTCCAATAGAGATATACCTTGAAAAGGCAAAAATACAGTTCAGAAGAGAGATCTTTCATCTGGAAAAGTATTACAGTTAAAAAAAAAAAAAAAACAAAGACAGTTTTGTGGAGAAAATAGCTCAGGGACTCAGGACCCTGACAGAACTTGTAGAATAGAGTCTGACAATATGTGCTAAAATGATAAAATCAGCAGGGAGATCCAGCCAGGTTTACTGAAAGTACATAATCTTAAAACAACTAAAAACTGCAACTGGAATTATTACACCAAGAATTCAAAACTTCAGCCAGATGGATAGATATTTGTGCAACAAAAATAATACTGACAAATCCCAAACACTGCTTTGCCCTTTAAAAAAAAATAATTCTGAAGTATGTTTTGTCCGGTAATATGCCTCCAAAAAACTCAACTCTCTTTTAAAATAAAAATTGCAAGTATCTATTATAGGAAAATATAATTTTAAATGTTTCAAAAGATCAAATCAGTACCATTTGCCACATTCAACATCACAGGTAGTGTTAATAATCCAGTACTTTTCTGTTTAAAAACCAACCACCCCTCTCTCTAGAAAATGCCAAAGACTCTAGTTCAAAATACCCACTCAAACATGCTGTTGCACTGGCTAAAACAAAAATCAAAAGCCGCAATCTCAAGAATGTTTGACCTTAACAACACAGTGATTTCTTTTGTTTCAGAGGAGGGAAATGTTAGAGGCGAGCAAGACTATCATAAAGACAAATTCTGAACATCCATTTGACTTCAATTTTAACTGACTAGGAAAAGCAAATATTTGGGATGCAGGAAACAAAACTTAGTACAAAGGAAGAAATTCTAACCTTTTCATTATTTAATTAATTCTAACAATGAAACCTAAACACTGATCACCCCTGCCAATCTTCAGAGTAAGCTAATTCTACAATGAAAAATATGAGAGCCCTAACAGCAGACTCTGGTATGTTTAAACAATTACAATGTAAAGCATGTTCATTCTCACAAGTGAAAGGAAATGACTGCCAAATGCTTCCTTTACAATCTCTGCAGTATAGAGCAGGTCTCTTTAATGTGAGATTTCCCTGACATTCCAAACTGTAGCAGACGTTGAACAGAGACACATTAAAAGCTAACCAGTTCTATTATCTTTTATTGAAGACCTAGCAAAGATCAGACCTGAGTCCACTGCTATTTACATTTTTTTGGTGCATTAATCACTTTTATACTCAAGAGCTTTAGAAAAATTCAATAGTTTTTGTGTTTTTTTTTAAATGACAGTAACCACAGGATGTAACCATAGCTATATTGGTCTTTTTCTCAGGGAGGTCAAAAAAGCTTTAAAAACAGGAAGTCTGTGCTATAAGGTTGAGAAATGTTTATTTTAATGGTCTAAGGCTTTCTGGTTGCAGTTTACAGTCAGGTGTTATGGAAGACTAGAGTTTATTCTTTCCAGTCAAGGATTAATGTCACTGGGGAAAAGGCCAAAAATGTGCCCAAACAACTTTAAAATGCACATTATCCTAAAATAAGACTTGTTATAAAATCTGAACTATCAATCTTCCTAGCTACCCTTCAACATTAAATAGGAGCTAATTTAATAAGTGTGGGAGAAGGCACAGTCTATCTTTTGTGGTAATTTATAAAAGCTAAAGGAATACCATAGTAACCAATACTAAGACAGCTGCTTAGCAACAATTAGCAGTTGGGTTAAGAACTGATACTTGCCATTTTATACATGTTTTCTATTGACTACCTCATTTCTTATCATTATACTAAATTAATTATTGTAATCGAACATAAGAATGACAATCTTTCTTGAATGCAAATTCTTGCTAAAAGAACAAATCAATGAAGGCCTTGGCTGGGTAACTCAGCTGGTTAGAGCGATGTCCTGATAAACCAATGTTGTGGGTTCGATCTCTGGTCAGGGCACATACAAGAAGCAACCAATGAATGCATAAACTGGTGGAACAATAAATCAGTGATGTTTCATTCTCTCACTCTATGACATCAATTTTTTTTAAAAATCAATACAGATTAAACTACAAAAAGCTTCTTGATTCCCCAACAAACCAGTTAGTTTCTGCTTTTAAAGGCATAATATATCTTTTAAAATTCTACTAGAGTGCAAAAGAAATCCAGAACATATCCAACAAAGACATTTGTTTCGAAAATCCAATTTCATAATTCTCTTCTTTATTTAACCTTTGTTTACATTGACAAAAAGAATGGCATCATCATTTGTGGATTTTAAGTTATATGGAATTAAATGTTATTATTATGAAAACTTTACGGTAAAAAATCCAAATATTATAATATGCATCTTATCAATTTAAAATCCATTTGGAGCCCTGGCTGCATAGCTCAGTTGACTGGAGCGCCATCCCAATATGCTACAGTTGCAGGTTCAATCCCCAGTCAGGGCACATACAAGAAGCAATCAATGAATGCATAAATTGGTAAAACAATTCCGTATTTCTCTCTTTCTCTCTCTCCCCCATCCTCTCTCTCTCTAAAATCAATAAATTTTAAAATTTAATAAATAAAATCCATTTGGCTTCTAAAGAACACTGCTCAGAAAATCATATATCAAGATAAAGTGCTTTAAAGTATGAACACAAAGGACTACTACCACAAAAGTTTGTCATATACCCCCAAGGTATGTCAAGAAGGGAAACAAATCAAAGTAATTTTCTATTAGACAGTTATAGCTGCCTTAAAATTTTTTAATGTTTACCTCCTACAATATTCCTACACGGGGCTGAACTACCTTCATTTAACATATAGGAATAAAATGATATTCTCTAACCAACTAGGTGTTAATACTTATCTTTCAAAAGGCATCGCTCTAATAGCAACTTACTCTAAAAAGGGTCCTACTGTTTCTCAGTTTAATGTATCAATACATTGTATAATGGTCACTTTCTCCCTGGAAACTGGAAGGCAACAGAGCAATGTCTTCAAAATTTTGAAGAAAAACAGACTCCAACCTAAAATTCTATGCCCAGCTGAACTACGAATCATGTATGAATATAAAATAAAGACATTTTACGATACACACAGCCTCAAAACATTCATTTCCCATGTACTGTTTCTCAGGAAGTTAACTCCACAAACAAGAGAAGGAACCAAACAAATATCTGTGAAAAAATCTCTAAGGAGATGCCCAGAGTGATATGAAAAAGAAGACCCTCTTCAACAAGTAGGTGACAAGTCTAGACATTAAATCAAGACGAGGGGTTCCAGGAGGGATAATCACCAAGAGCGATTTATAGATTCCCTAATATCTTCCATTACACTGAGATGAGTTTTCTATAGTTACACTGGAAAATGTGAGGCTGATTTAGATAGGAAAATACAAAGTTAATCAAAGAAATAATGAGAGAGATAAATTTTTAATTCTAGAAAATAAATAAAGTTGTACAAGAAAGGGAACCAAGTCATAATACATGTGCTTCAGGTACACACACACGCACACACAGACAGAGACTGCCATAACAGAAACAGTCAATGTTGATTTAATCACAAACTATGTGATAACTACATGGGGAAGACAAAAAGTAGGTGATATAAAAAGGCTAACTTCTCATCTTTCTACTGGCAAAGTTAGTAAATAATGTCTAAAGTTGAAAATAAAATACAATCATGTTTATTGCAATATTGAGGTAACAAAACATATGATCTTAAAACTTAAAATGTGTTGCCTCTGGGGAGTGAGACCCAAAAATAGGAGGAATGGAAAGTATTAAGAAATAAATAAATAAACCTTGTAACACATTTGATTCTTTAAATCTGTGTACATATATTACCTAGATAAAATTAAAGTAAATATTAACAAAAATGTTGCTAAAAGGCCTTAGCTACTTCTTTAGAAAAATTCACTAACACATACCCACTAGCATTTTATGATGTGTTTTGGTCACCGAGTAAACAGAGCTGTAAATTTCAGAACTTCAAATTTAAAAAAGAAAAGAAAAAAAAAATCTAGCCAAAGAAGCAGTCAATCATTTTAAGTAAACACAAGCACCAGAATTGAAATTTATTTTTCGTCACAGAGCAGGTTGTATTCATTTTGCCACCTGCTGGCAAGACTCTTAAAATTTAGTCACTCCATAATAACAATCTTAAATTTTACAGAAAGAAAGAAAGGAAGAAAGAAGGAAGGGAGGACAGAAGGAAGAAAGTGGAGACAATCACAAAAAATAAGTTATACAACAACCAAATTCAATCACTATAATATTAGTGTGCATAAATGAGAAAAATGTCACCAATAGATTTTGCAAAAATATAAATATCTAGCTCCAAAGAACTTAACACAAATTTTTAAGATAATATTAGCATTTTACCCAATTGTTTATTCAAAGTTATGTCCTATAATCAGCTAAAGGGTTTTCTTATTTGTTTAAAGAAAATAAGGTGGAAAAAATAAAGAAAAGTCGAGGGTGTTTTCAAATACTAGTTACAGACAAAATTACAAGCTTACCATTAGGTTAATAGTGGTGTTTTTTAGTATCTCCCAAACCCCATGCCTTGTCTTTGATTGAGAATACTGCTGAATTTTAATGCTATTGTTTTGTCAATAAAGAGTGTTCCCATACACTTCTGAAGTTCATTAATAATCCTCTAAGAAGACTTAAATTAAAGCTTGGCAAGCAGTTTCTCGTGAAACAAAATTTGCTCTGGTTTGTTAAAACTAAACGTGCCAAGTGGCAAATTAAGATGTGGGAACACACTTTAAAGGTTATGCTTTGAAAGTATTCAATGCCTCAAATAGGGGTATCATTAGGCAGCAGCAAAACAAATACTAGGATATCTATTTCGCTTGCAATCTGTTGAGTTTCAGATGGATTATTTTTACGATGACCACCAAGAGCTATTAGGATAAACTTTGACAAGAGACAGACATAACACTCCCTAGATTTCCATTAAATAACTGGAAAGAAACCAGAATGGATCCCGACTCCAGTATTAAGAGCAACAGAAAGAATCCAATAATTCACACTGAACCTGCCGTTGGGCTGCCTGTACCGTGTGTGTTTAGCAACCATGGGAATGCTGACATGTGCACTGCAAGTGGTGATTGAAGAGTCAATTAAGTAGTGGGAAAGGGCTTGCAGCAAAAATTTAAACTAAAAATAATCCATTTACAGGAGAGCAGTACAGGAAAAGCTGGCTAAACTATAATCAAAGTCTGTACTTCCAGTTTCAGTAGTAAACACAGTTGTTAAGAGTAGTTAACACACAAGACCATAAGTGTGTGCAATTTCAAGTAAGAAACATCTGTTTTACCAATAGTATCCTCGTTAGAGCCTCCATTTTTTTCCTCAGAGACAATGTGAGAGTAAGAACAAGAGCAGGTATGACACACAAAAGAAAGAACAGTCAATTTACCTTAGGAAATAATAAGCCTTTCACATAAATTCCTAAAGTCATAACTAAAGCTGTTAAGATTTCTAGAGCTTTACAGATCTTCTTAAGATAAGGTCAAATGATAATGCAGTATATCCCCCTGCTGCTTTTTTGTCCCCATCAGGTAAAACAGTGTGCCTGTTTCCACATGGAAGTGTGGCAAAACTCAGAAAATCAAGCAACTAGACAGGCAAAAGCAGAAATGTCTTCTACTAGTTCATGACCAAAAAAGCAACAGTGCCAACCAATGATCTCTGATCTCAAACTAGACACTAATCAGTTGAAATTTTTTTCAGTTCTGGGGATAAAACTGTTGTTTTATTTCACCGGTGGGAGACGAAATTTAGTCCCATGTAGTTTTCCAGGAGATTCTGAATGATGAGTGAGGCTCTCATCTGGTGCCGCAAGAGCAGGCACACCTTTTCATCCCTAGCCCTTCACTGAGCTTCCCAGTCTTCATCCAATTTAACCAAGTGGTAAAGGGCATCAGCTCTGGAGTCAGATGGCCAGGGTTGTCCCTGCTCTATGCTTTACTAACAGGGTCATCTTGAGCAAGTCTCCATGTGCTCATCTGTAAAATGCTGATTATTAACTGTACCTACTACATAAGGTGATCATGATGATGAAATGAAATGATTCAAGTAAAGCACTGAGAGCTGGCCAACAAGAAATGCTCAATGAATGCTGCTATTAGCATTGTGATCATGAACTCTCTAAGAACCTGATTAAAACAATCAGCTCGGGCCTAAATCGCCCTATCAGCAAGGTCATCAATTCATTAGTTGTTTACAAAGCACAGTACTCTGTAAAAACGGGGGAGGGGAGGTAGGAAAATCAGCATTTTGTTTTTCATCCTTGTTAACGCTGCTGCTGAATTATTTATATGAAGGGAGGAGGAGTGTGTCTGGACAGATACTCGACTGGGTCCTGCAAGCAGAGCACCTATCACAACAGACAGTGCCTGTCTCAGCAGCCAAACCCCCTCCCTGCCCCCTCCCTCCCTTTCACCACTCATCCTCCAGGACTGAGAGTGCAGTGGAGACACACGGTGGCCGCACAATGTCAAAATGCTATTGTCTAAGCATTCTGGCCATAGAGTTTGATGAAATGAAATGATCCATCACTAAATGATTATTTTTGTTCCCGATTTATATCCTTAAGCTATTATTAAATATCCAAAGAGGCCCACGATGTATTAGAAACAAAAGGCGAGGGGAAGGAGGACAAATACATTTCCAGCAGGCATTCTACTATATATTTACCAAAGCAGAACTAATTAAATTATTGAAATAACACCAGTTAACATAACACAGACAGAGGAACAAATGATGGATATATGCCATTTGCTTAATTCAAGTTAGAGGAAAGACATGTCTAACAAAGAAAGGGTTTCTATGGGGTCGCAAGCACTGTATTCAAATAATTTTCCTCATTTCTGTTTACTCTGGACTAGTAAAAATAGGACTATCTACAGTTAAATGGATGAAAAACTCACATTTTTCAAAACACTTATTTAAATGCTTACTATTTAATCAGCCAAGGAATAAGGGTTTTGTTTTGTTTTTTTTTTAACAGATCAATGTGTTTCTAGTAAGCAATTTCCACCCCTACATATTTTCACAGAGAGATGCTGCTATTTTTCTATTTACAGGGCTAGGTACATAATGAGTTTAAAGAGTTACACACTTAATGGATTGATCAGCCGGTTGAAGATAACCCAGACTTGACTGAGGCCTAGAAAGTACAGGGTGAAGCACGGGGAGAAGAACTAGGGAGTGGGGAAGTAAACATGAAAAAGTACTTCCCTTTCCAGTTAATGGTTTGCCCAGGTAAGGGAAAATGCATTTGAAAATTTCCTACAGATTTTTCTCCAAGAGCCTACTATTATTAATCTAATTCTTTAAAAACAAAAAAATAAATTAGTAATCTTGCTAATATAATTTCCTCCTCTTTTCAAAGTCAATTCTAAATATGCTATATAAACAAGTTCAAGTAGGTGTATGCAGGTTTCTACACGTTTAAAGTTTTGACATTTAGACTAATGCCTTTCGGTTGCATTGATTTTAAAAGGCCTCCACCTCTCGGAGTTAATCACACTCTTCTCAATGGTACCTCTGTACCCCCTACAAAATTCTACTGCTGCAATTCTCACAGATTTAAAAACTGCTTTCTGATATACCGGTCTCCACTGCTACATGAAGCTACTTCAGGGCACAATGCATGTTAGATATTTTTCTACTTCCAATCTTCCTAAATAATTTATTCACTCATTAAAGGAAACCTACTGAGCCTAGTATGTGTCAGATGCTTTATTCATTCAACAAAAATGTATTGAACATAGCTTTACAGAAGATTCCAGGACGTGAGAGGATTGGCCAATAAAGTTTCCCCCTACTCATTCAACCAAGAGTTTCTTAAAACCTCTTTTCTTGGGCATAAGAGAGAGACACCTGACCTGGGCCAATGGGATGTCAGAAATGGGTCTCTCAGTGCTAGTAAATACCAAAATTAAGTCATCTTATTGATGCAAAACCTTCGTTTCTGTCTTAATAGCCATGACATGGATCTGGATAGTCACCTATTGCTAAATGATCATAAGCAGTTCTATTTCTCACATGGAGTAATTTACCTTTATAAATACATTTTTGCAAATGTATTTTTTAAAGTTCTGTTTTAATTGTATTCAATTTTAGTTACCCTCTACTTATTGCAAATGACAGAGGCCTTTTAATTTTAGTGATGATCTAAAGTTTCACTTTAAAGCAAATATTCAGTGCAAAAAGCTAGGACTTTTAAAATACTAAATGGGAATGCCAGTGGTGTGCATACAAAACTAGCAAAAACCATGAGGATGTATGGACTGAATGGCTGGTGTTAAGGGAACAATGCTGTGGTGGAAAACTCTAAGGCATGGGTGCCATAGCTACAGGCCATCTACCTTATTTCATATCTACACCCCTAGCACTGAGCCTGGCGGGAGTACTTCTCAAATAGCTGAATAAATGAAAGTTGAGTCAGAATTTGAACCTGTGTCTCTCTGGATCTCAAGTTCACTCCTATCCTTTCTACTGTCAATCAGTCTCAGTCTTGGCCACCAAAACTGTGGAGTGTTTCTAAAATTCAGAAAGCTCCAGGTGATTCTAATGGCCAGCAGGGGTGCATACCACTGCACCAGCCAACGCTGCCTTCCTAATTAAACAAGCAATCACACCCAGAGCGATCAGTGTTATGCTGGGGCAAGTACTGTCTATAAACTAGTCTAAAGGCCACTGGGATAACTTAACTAAGACTTGAAAGAATGAGAATCCATTAGCCCGCTATACATTCTAGGCAGAAGGAATTGTGGGTGCAGAGACTGAATGATAAATTTAAAATTTCGCATTCTTACCCTAACTGGTGTGCCTCAGGGGGTTGGGTTGGGCATCGTCCTGCAAACCAGAAAGGTTCCCGGTTTGATTCTAGGTCAGCACACATGCCTACGTTGCCAGCTAGGTCCCCAGTCGAGGCATGCAAAAAGCAATCGACAGATGTTTCTCGCCCTCTCTCCCTCCCTTCCCGTCTCTAAATAAATTTTAAAAATAAAATCTTTAAAATTCACATTCTTCCTAGCTCTCCCACCTAGGGTGACCAACTGTCCCTGTTTCCCAGGACATAGGACTTTCCATTTTAAAACCAAGAATAGCCCAAGGACGGATTGGTTGCCCTACCACTGTATTCTGACCAGTGAAAAAGAACTGCTACTATGAGCAGTCAGATTCTAGGACGCTGATTAGACCACATTTACTAGTAGGATGGACTACTCTTTCTGGCAGATGTTTTTCTAAGGCAGGATTCCTCAGACTACCCTCTAAGGTCCCTGCCATCTTACAGTCTCCCTTCTTCTCAAATGGGTGATGCATGAGCTATCAAAAGGCTTTAATCAAGGGAATGATAATCAAGCTTGATTTCATAAGATCACCTTTGCTGTAAGCATGGGACTGGAAGAAAGTGGAAGTGGAAGCAACTAAGGTGGTTTTGAACCTAAGGCAACATTTCCATAAGAGTTTATGTGAGCATGGGATTGCTTGTATGTGGCACTGAGGGTGAGGAGATCAAGAAAGACTGAGGAAGCGGAATCAACAGGAGCAGATGATGATTAAATGAGGGGAGGGGGCATTAAGTCACAAAAAGGAGAAAAAACATGATTACTTTTCAGATGACTTATAAAACACTGGCTGTTCTCAATTCATAACCTCAGTATGTTCTAAAAGTTCACTGTGGATTCATTAATAAACATTCACATTTCCACATTAATAATTTAAAAACTGTAGTTATATTTCCAGGCTATGTCACTAACCTACTTAATCCATTAAGAGGTTGACATACATTTTCCGATGAAAAATTATAGAAAACAATATTGCTTAATACCTATAAAAGTCTTCAAAGGAATTAAGGAGTATTTTCTATTTATTTTAAATGTTGGTTTTTGAGGCAAAACATTTAATTAATGAAGGAAGAAAGACTTACAGAGGGTTTAAATGGGTCTTCTGGGTATTTTTGAGGGCTGTGAAGAGGTTTTTCTGATATTTGCTTTTACGTTTAAAATGTACAGCTGCTCTCTTCCTTCATGCAGGTATCCCTAGCTCCACTTTCTATACCTAACCAGTCATAATCAGGGTCAGTTTTTGGAAAGAAATATTTTCCTGAGATAACCAAGGAGGAATTGAAAGTGAAAGCTGAAAGGATGGACATTAAGTGCTGCCTAAGGTGGGTGGAATGAGATGGAAAAGAAAATTGTAAGGACAAGAAAGTTAGTGTGTCAAGCCTGGTGTGGGTCAAAGAAGGGAGCTGGGGGAAGACAATTATCCCCGATAGCATTTCCTGAGACACAGTTGAGCACAGAGGGGGCAAAAGGAGCATGCCGAAAGACATCATTAGTCCACCGTGTGTGCAACTAAGAGGGAAAGAATAAGAAACCAACAAGGTTTAAACCCCTTACTTACGTCTCAATAACCCTAATTTTTTGAAGTACATACCATCCCCTGGACACTTTCCAACTTACTCCAACTAAAAACCAACTTCATAGGTTCAACTACCGCCATCGAATCCATTAATGGCCTCTGATGACTCCATATCCAGCAAAGACCAGCCATCTATCAAATATTCTCACCAACACATTCCACTGTCTGCCCTCCTTAACTTCCTATGATGTATTAGACAGGTTTCTGTCTGGCTAAACTCCACCCACATGGGATGATTTTAAGGCTATCATAATATTTGGTGCAAATGCCTAAAGAAAACAAGAATTCTAGATTGAGAAAGGGGCTCAGATTATATAGAACAGATGCAGTCTTCTGGATATTTATACTGCATTAGGTTCCAAAGTACTTTTGTATATTTTAACTTAAGTGACTAAATGAGCTATACGATAATAGGCATTTTCACAATTCAAATACAAATCAAAAAAATTTGAGGTACTCTTTGTCATCTACCCCTCTTGAAAGTTACTAAAAGAAAACAAATTCCACAATTCAGTATGGAAATCATCAATTTTATCAAAAGGAATAATTCATAATTCCTACCTTCGGGGGCATGGTACTGCCAAATATGCAAATAGCAAGTGTTTGCAGACGTTTGCCCATTGTTTGGTACACAGTAGCCTTTATTACAATTGAACTATTTAAAACAAAACAAAAAACTTTCTACAATTGAAAGGAGTACTTTATAAGATAAAATCTAGCAAATGGAAAACTTTATATAATTTACTCTCTTTTCTCCTTTCTTCTTAAAAAGAGCCAACAAGCAAGTCTTCATCACAAATGCAAACTCTATACAGGCATAACCAGACACACATGGATGGGGAGAGTGGGCCACAGGACTGAGCCACCTAGCTCGTCCTTCAACCACTGTGTACTTTGGAAACGTCCCCTTGTACACTGTGGAATGAAATACAACCCCAGAGAAGCAGGCATTTTGAGTCAACTGGTGTTTTGATTAGTCAGCCGTGGTGTTCATCACAGTCCCAGGACAAGCAGCACCCTCCCCTCACTCCCCAAGTCTTCTGGGTAATGACGAGACTGTCATCAGGCAAGACACAAAGACCAAGGCTCTAGCCCATGGGTCTGTGGGTTCAGGGGAAACTAGCTAGTAACTGAAAACTGTTAATTATGTGTCACAGCAGGAGTCCTGGGTCCAGGAATTTGGCTAGTTTTAGGTACAGAGGTAATAATATATTAGATGAATTTAGCAAATTTCACCTCAATGAACTATTTCTGGAAAGTCATCCTATCCTCTTAGAGACAAAGGACTCCATCCTCATGTCTGGATCATGACAAGATTTAGCAGGAGTTCGTTCGCCATGCTACAAAACTAAATGACACAGATGCAATAAAGCAAAATAAATTGTTTTTCTAATAGTAACAATAACTTATTGGAAATTGGGGAGATTCACAATACAAATATTCTTAGGTATAAATTTAAAAGGAAACACAAAGAATGTATATAAATAAAACTTTATTTGTCCTAGAAAAATAATAATTTTTATATACTTATTTTATTGAGGGCTTGAGTAGGAAAATATAATGGTCCTCCCAGACAAATTTTTAAAAGATTTTATTTATTTACTTTTGGGGGGGCGGGCGGAAGAGAGGAAGGGAAACACCGATGCAGGAATCAGTTGCCTCTTGCACGTCCCCAGCCAGGGCCCACAACCCCGGCATGTGCCCTGAACGGGACCAATCCACTGAGCCACACCAGCCAGGGCTGGTTCTGCGTTTTAAACTCTCTTCTTCTTCAGTACCACCACCACTGCCTCAGTTTTGAAAATCATTATCTCCCTAGCTGGTTGTATTAGTTTCCTAGGACTTTCCTAACAAAGTACCACAAACTGAGTGGCTTAAACTGTAGAAATTTATTGTCTTACAGTTCTAGAGGCTCAAAGTCTAAGATCAAGGTGTCCACAGAAGCAAGGATCTATTCTCAGATCCCTTTCCTGGGCTTGTTGATGGTCATCTTCTCCCTGTGTCTCTCCACACCCATCTCTCCTCGATGTGTGTCTACTTCTGTGTCTAAATTTCCCACTGTAACATGGGCACCAATTATATTGGATTCTAACGGCCTGAATTCCAAATGAGGTCACACAGCTGAGTTGAGCCTTCAACACATGGATCAGGGGAGGACACAACTGAACCCGTAACACTGGTCTTCCTGCCTCTACCTCAGCTTACCTGGCCCTGACTATATCTTCCCCTTTACCATGAAAGCAATCTTTCTGAAATTCAATTCCAATGTCCCTTTCCTGCTTAAAACCCACATTAGCCACTTTTCATCCAAACTATGGATGACAACGATCATGATAATACAAATATTTATTGAGTACTATGTGCCTGGTACTGTTCTAAGTATTTTATATATAGGACACTGTTCCTACTGGATGGGTACTATTATTATCTCCATTTTATAAATGAAATGGGCAATAAAGGTATTAAATAATATCTGTTCAATAAAGCCCGGCAGTTAGTATGTCTCAGAACCAGGATTTAAACTCAGGCTCTGCACCCCAAAATTAAACAGTACCTGACATTGAAAGTCAATTTATTAGTCAATTTGGTTTCTCACTTTGACCCTTAACCTGCCTATCACATACTAGCCTCAGCGCAATCCAATTAGACCTTTCATTAGAGGTAAGAGGAGCCTTGGACGGTAATGCTGATCTGTACTTACACAGCTATCAAATCCCAAATACCTGACAGACATCAAATCACCCAACCATTACCAAAACAAGGAGGTGGCGGGAGAAGTCAGGGTAAAGAGGCCAAGAAGGATAAAATTGTAGAATGACAACAGAGAGAAAGAAATTCTAACAACTCAGCCAGAATATACACTCAGATTAGAAATAAAAATAAATAAAGTGTTTTTCAGTGTCTGAAGGGGCTTTTTATTAAAAGCTTAGTAATTACATTGAATGACAATGGTTCAATATAGAACATAAAAATAACAAAATTTTTTCCTCTAAGTATAACAGAGAAGCAACCCCAGAAGTTATTTTAGGAGGCTTTATAAAGGAAGGCTACAAACAGTGAAACAAAAAATATTTTTAAGTGTTAACCATGTTTTTCCTTGAATAGGTTTTAGGGTACTATCTGACAAGGTCTTTAAAGGGTTCGCTGTTGATGGAACCATTTTCATGGCCTAATGAGTTTGAGCCCTATTAATTCAGACTGTACTGTGTACATTGATTTTTGCCATAGTGAGGATCAACAGAAGTAACAGTTCTTCAAATTAACCAACTGCTCACATTGTTAAGTAGAAAAAAAAGTCTGCGGTGAAACAAAGTATCCAAGCACTGCTTAGTGCCAGGAAAAGCTAACAAACTGTATTTTTACACTGAAGCAGGAAAAGGAAAGTAATCCCTACCTGGACAGAAGACAGTTTGGCTCCTTCAGTATTTCAGATAAAAAACTGCAATGCCAAGAAAGAATCAAAAAAAAGTAGAGACAATCTACTTTCCAGAACTGAAGTAGCTATCTTTAGAGTGCACAAACTATCAGGTAGAGAGAGAATACACAGAAATAAAAATCACAAGCTAAAATAGCCTTGAAGGCAGTTCTTTCCCTTAAATGAAGCCTTTTCAAACAAATCTATACAGTTTCTGTGCATTCTAGACTTTTGACAATGTGTATATCAAAGATTTTGTTTATAACCCTGGCAATGTTCCACATTTAGTATGTCATGAAAAACAACTTTAATCTGCTACATGGCTAGACTGAACTTTAAAGCTACTATTAGAAATGACTTCATTTATGCCCTGAGCAATGTGACTCGGTTGAGCGTCATCCCGCAAGGCAAGGCGAGGGGTTGCCAGTTCTGTTCCCAGCCAGGGCACATGCCTGAGTTGAGAGTTCATTCTCCAGATGGGGCACATACAACAGGCAACCAATTGGTGCTTTTCTTCCCATCAATATTTCTCTCCCTCTCTTTCTCCCTCCCTTCTCACTCTCTCTAAACGTAAATAAAATCTTTTTTATGATATCATTTATATCGTCTATCATATTAATATTTATTTCATTCCTGACAGTAACAAAAACAATCCTGGATATGCGCATGAATTAAAGTTGTCAATAAGTAACCAATTCTCTCTGTACCTCCTTTCAAGTTACTAGCTTCAAGGTTTGGCAATATATGGGCTAATGGTCAAACAGCCCGACCTGCTTTTGAATGGCCCACAAGGGAAAGAACAGTTTCTATATTTGTAAATGGTTTGGGAGAAAAACAAATCAAAAGAATAATAATTCTTCATAACACATCAATTTATGAAATTAAAATTTCAGAGTCTGTAAATAAATTTTACTGGAAACAGTCACATCCATTCACTTAATATTGTCTTTGGCTGCTTTTGTGCTACAAAGCTAAGGTTGAATGGTTGTAACAGACACTGCATGGGCCATAAAGTCCAAAACAGTCACTATTTAGCCATCTTCAGAACCAGTTTGCCCACCTGTGCTAGCTATAGTCAAGAGACTTACAGAACATGTTATTAAGAAGCACTGGACAACAACATGACCAGAAAGTGTGTAATTACTGAAAGGAAATATGCTCTGATGGGTAAATCTGGAGCTGGAAGTAAATTCCTGCTGGCCTTGATCAGCTGACGTCTGTTTCATGGAATGTTGCAGATCTGAAGTTGCTATAACCATAACAAGTAATTCTCTTAAGTTATATCTAAAGGTGTGTATCCATATAAAAGAAGACATCTGGGCAGATAATTCAAGACATTTTATAATCAGATTGAAGAAAATCTTTCTGTAGAGCAAAAGGAGCTAGCTACTCCATCAAAGAGAACAAAAACAAAAACAAGAAATTGGAGAACAAAACAGGTAAATTAGGGAAACCAAAACAATGAGTTTGGGTAAATTTGGATAAACTGGGGGGAAATAGTAACTAAACTTAGCTCCAAAGGATGGACATAGGGGACTCTACATAGGGAGGTTTTCAAGGGTGTGAGGAAAAAGTTGAGGGATACATACTGAATAGAATTTCTAAGTAGAACAGAATAACCCTAGATATATTTAAATATAAGATTAAGAAAAATTTCTCTAATATATTTTGAAATACCAGAGACTATGGCAATTTACATTTTTTTAAAAAACTGAGTAATACTATCTTCACCAAAGTAATATTCTGTCATCTGCTAGAATTAAAAAAATTTAACAAGTGTGTTAATTTCAGGTTTGAGAATCAGGGAATCTCTCTCAAATCCTTTGCAAAACGGGAATTTAGATGCTTTCTCAACATATTATAGCTGCTTAAAACTTTTACTTTCTGATTCTAGATACAGTGTAAATGACTATTCAACCTCAAACTTTCTTCCCCAAAAAATATTCTATATAATTAATTTCATATTTTTTTTCTTAAAGATAAAACTCTGGCTTACCTACATACCACACCAATTCTTACAGGATTTTAAAACACACAGTTTCAGGTGAAAACTCTGATATGTGTTATATACTTTATTCAGATGAATAGATATCTTGTCTTACTCTCTGTGATTAGGATAGAAAACAGATGATACTAAAACACAGTTGGTACCAAAAGTGAAGCTAATACCCAGCACCAATAATCAAAGCTAATAAACAATATAAATGTCTGTTTCCTAATGGCACTTTAGTTTTAACATTACTAAGACATGTGGGAAACACATGTCTATCATTAAAAATAACTCCTGAGACTTCTAGTCAAGATGGAAGTGTAGGTAGACACACTTCACCTCCTCGCACAACCACAAAAAGGAATTACAACTAAATTTCAAAACAACACTCGGAACTTTCAGGAAACTGAACTGTATGGAAGTCCAACAATCAAGTACTTAAAGAAGCCACATTCATCTAGTGGGGGTGAATACATGGAGACCAGATGGAGAGACGAGGAGGCACAGTGTGGTACGGAGAAGCAGTGGTGGAACAGGCATGGGTAGTCCCACATTCACGTGTGGTAGATAAAAACTGGGTGGAATACCTTGGGAACGAGTGATCCCAGCCCCAGGCCAGACCACACAGCCCAGGGTTCCAAGTGCCAGGAAAATAAATCCCCATAACTTCTGGCTCTGAAAACCAGTGGGAGTTGGGGCAACGGAAGAAACTGCCGGGTTTTCAGAAAACTTTGCTTAAAGGGCCTGCAAGGTCTTAAAACATATGCAAACCCACCCACTCTGGGATTCAACACCAGGGAACAGCTGGAAGGGCGCCATTCACATACGGTGAGTAGGTAAAGTGGCTGGAAACAGGTCAAGTGCTAGGCAAGCCCCCAGAAGCCAGGCAGCAGAAAAGAACCCTCTCTGTTGCCCTGGCTGGTGTGGCTCAGTGGACCGAGTGCTGACATGTGAACCAGGGGGTCACCGGTTGGATTCCCTGTCAGGTCACATATCCACGTTGAGGGCCGGGTTCCCAGTAGGGGGCATGTGAGAAGCAACCACACACTGATGTTTCTTCCCCACTCTTTCTCCTTCCCCTTCCCCTCTCTCTAGAAATAAATAAAATCTTAAAAAAAAAAAAAGAAAGAAACAAAAAGAACCCTCTCCGAGCCCTCCCCCACACACAGAACCACAAAGTGGTAAAGTAGGCTGCTCCACCCTGACAATTACTTAAGGCTCCGCCTCATACAATTTACAGGTGCCTTTTACAGGGGGTCAAAGCAGCTCTACCTAATACCCAGAAATAAACATAGGGAGGAGGCTGCCAAATTGAAGAGACAAAGAAATGTGGCCCAAATGAAAGAAGAGAACAAAACCCCAAAGAACTAAATGAAACGGAGACAGCCAGCCTATCAGATGCAGAGTTCGAAACACTGGTGATCGGGGTGCTCAAAGAACTCACTCACTGAGTACGGCAACAATATAAAGGAAGAAATGACGGTTACTCTGAGTGAAATAAAGAAAAATCTACAGGGAACCAACAGTGAAGAGAAGAAAGTTGGGATTCAAATCAACAATTTGAAACATACGGAAGAAATAAACATTCAAACAGAACAGAAAGAAGAAACAAGAATGCAAAACAAAACAAAACAAAACAAAAAAACAAGGATAATATAAGAAGACTCTGGGACACCTCCAAATGTGTCAACATCCAAATCACAGGAGTGCCAGAAGAAGAGGAAGAACAAGAAATCGGAATTCAATTGAAAATATAATGAAAGAAAACTTCCCTAATATGGTGAAGGAAACAGACATACAAGTCCAAGAAGCACAGAGAGTTCCAAACAAGTTGGACCCAAGGAGGACTACACTAAGACACAACATAATTAAAATGCCAAAAGTAAAAGATAAAGAGAGAATCTTAAAAGCAGCAAAAGGAAAGTTACCTACAAAGGAGTACCAGTAAGACTATCAGCTGCTTTCTCAAAAGAAACTTTGCAAGCAAGAAGGGACTGGCAAGAAGTATTCAAAGTGATGAAAAGCAAGGACCTGCAGCCTAGATTACTCTACCCAGCAAAGCTATCATTTAGAATGGAAGGACAGATACAGAGATTCCCAGACAAGGTAAAGCTAAAGGAGTTCATCCTCACCAAGCCATTAATACACGAAATGTTAAAAGGCCTTATTTAAGAAAAAGAAAACTATGAACATTAAAGAGGCAACAAATTCACAACTATCAACAACTGAATCTAAATAAATTAATTAATTAATTAATTAATTAATAAACAAGCAAGCAAGCAAGCAAGCAACCAGAACTGGAACAGAATCATAGGTATTGAGATCATTTGGAAGGTTATCAGCTGGGAGGGAGAAGGGGGAGAATAGAGGGAGTGAGGTGCAGGGATTAAGAAGCGTAATGGGCAGGTACAAAACAGTCAGGGGGATGTTAAGAATAGTACAGGAAATGGAGAAGCCAAGG
This sequence comes from Mormoops blainvillei, assembly GCA_004026545.1. Classification (NCBI taxonomy): domain Eukaryota; kingdom Metazoa; phylum Chordata; class Mammalia; order Chiroptera; family Mormoopidae; genus Mormoops; species Mormoops blainvillei. The sequence goes on from PVJD01001151.1 coordinate 252,766, forward strand.
AATTTATACGCACAACCCATGGACGTGAACTAAGGGGGTGAGGGATATTGCTGGAGGGAAGAGGGGTACCAGGCAGAGGGCGCAAACGGGAAAAAAGTGGGACACTGTAATAACATAATCAATAAAATATACTAAGAAATAATAATAATAATTCCTGATCTGTTTCTTAACAAAGAAAAAAAATCAAAATAACTATTTTCTCTAACCTCAGGTAGAAAGCAATGGGGAAATAAGTGACTAGACAAGACAAAAAGAAGCTACTTTGGTTGGTATCTATAAACCAATGTACACACACACACTAGAAACAGAATTCCTATAGTGATATGCTTCTTAAATTTGCACTATTTGTACTCACATAAGGCCTTTCATCCAGGAATTTCAAAGTACTTCAACAAACACATTCATTTGAATTATCCTAGATCCAATAAAAAAATGAAAACCTTTAAAAAGTACACTTTAAGTTATTCTAACAGGTCAAAATTAAAATGAAATGTTCAAAATCCCAAATGTCCATCTGCCACACTCAACAGTAGACATAATTTCTATACTGTAAGAACAAGAGGAAACACAGTCACAAGAACTGTTTCCTAAATTTAAATTTTCATGCCTAAAATTCTAAGACATTTATTAGTTTGTCCTTTGTAATCCTCTTTTTGTGTTTAAGGGAGAAAAAATTTTAAAGGACCCAGAAACTCCTTAGACTTCAAAACAGTTCTTTACAAACCATATTTGATGACTAATGTGTGAGTCATAAACATACAGATTAGGTTTCCCTAAAAATGCACAGAAATTTAAAACTTAGAAAATGGCTGGCATAATATACTTCAGGCTGCACTGAATGCAAACATTTTTAAAGTTTTGAAAAGTTCAACACTGATATAGACAGTCAGCAATCAAGCATCTGGTTTCAACCTTTCCACTTTTAAAGAGGTGTTTTTAAATGTGTCAGAATAAGTCAAATTCCCATTTGTTTGAATTCTCTAATAAAGGGTACATTTACTTCCTGCCCCAAATATCTGAAAACACAAGATACACCATGCCTTTAGCTTAATACTCCACAAATGCTTGAAGAGCAAACTCTATTCAATTTAGTTGAATCAATAAGAGAATTCCAAATTTTCTAAGCCAATTATGTTTTAAACTAAGCATGGATATTCCCTAGGGCCAATAATTATGATACATTATCTAAGTAACATTTCCAAGCCAAACCAGAACCCTTCTTTCCAAAACTCACATTCTACCAAACTGGGAAACTGTAGTGGGAAAAGACTTCAGAACACAGGGATCATTTTTCCAAAGCAAAACTCAAATGCTAGAAGTGTGAACAGGCGGAGTTGCACTGCCCTCTAGAGTCACCTTCTGATAGTCTTTTTACCCTGAAATATAATTAAATTCTAATCAAAAGACCCTTCTAAGTAAATGGGTTTCAATATTCTAATACTGTAGACTAATCTTTCTTAAATGGATTTGTAGTTGGTACTAAAACTTATATAATATTTCAAATACTCACTATTAAAGGTTAGCTGTATTTCCCAAAGAACAGGAAAGCACCCAATAAAGAATTTTATAATTTGCATTTTTCAAAAAGTTTTAAATAACTCAAATTATATACATCTCTAAAACAAAGATGAATTATAGCATATAATAATTAACTCAAGTGGACAGGAGTTCTCCCCAGCAAAACCCCAAGTTCATACATTGACAGAACATACAAATATTGGGCCCATATAGCCAGTGCGTCCCCCGACTACTTCTCAGCCTACGGTCCCAGTCCGGCAGCCAGAACCCTAAAGCAATCTTAAGGAGTTAATGAAAAGCCATGACAACCAAGACCTGTGTAAGCTGCAAAGCACAAACGCCAATCTCCACTTTTCCTAAGCATGCAATAAACACCCTGACAAGGACTCAAGTAAATTAAAACCATCCTTTTAACTTAATTAACTCTATGGGCACCTATACCACATCATAACTTGAGATTTTCTAGTATTCTTTAGGACTTATTAAAAGGCATGTTTTACCATGTGCCACAGTTAGTACAGCTTGCCTCAGCAGTTATAGTAAATGAGCAGGGTTTGTTTGTTTTTTTCTTAAGATTCACATGAGACCACAAGTAACGAACTCTAGCCAAACCTTGTTCAGAGGGTAAAAAAATCTCTCTCTTCAACACCAAGAAATCTCATGCCTCCAAAAAGAAACCAAAACTAAGATGCAATGTTCTGCAGCAAAATATCTATTATTACTTTTGAAAGCAATCTAATGAAAGTGATGTTGGGGTGCCAATTCATTAACAAAAGTAACAACATTTTTGGGGGCATAAAAGTGAAATAAAATTTCTATAGGGGCTGGGAAAGTAGGGCCCATGGGTTAAATGCAAGCAGCTTGTTTTTGTAAAGAAAGTTTTATTGAAACACAGCCACTTCCATTCATTTACATATTGCCTATGGTTGGTTGCTTTCTCCTACAAGGGCAGAGCAGAGCCAGCATGACAATAGACCACATGACCTGCAAGAGCCAAAATATTTACTATCTGGCCCTTTAAAGATACAGTCTGCCAATTCTTCTCTAGAACAAATATTCCCCAGCTTTCTCCAGACAAAGATTTGGAGAGAGAAAAAGGGAAACAACTGCTAAAATTAAGAAAATAAAATTATGGAAATGCACAGGGAGGAAAAACTGACAGATACAGCTGATTCTTCCCATATAATGGTTTACATTAGGCTTCCTACAACACTAAAGAGCTCTTAAGTTTTCTTCTAGGTACTTTAACATATTTCTATAAGAATAAGTGGAGAAAATAAAAATTTCTACATACTATTTTACTCGCAGCTATGCTATATTAAAAGCTCACTTGTGAGGCGGGTTGTTATTTGCATCAAAGAGAACATTTCAAGTGCACTTCAAGATAGCTATGACTATGACTTATGATTATAACCAGATCCCAGAATGAATTTGAGGTAAATATCAAGGACTTAAGTCAGTGAACTATCAAAAGAAAGATATTTCCAGGACCTACGGTAAAAAATATAATGAATGCCTTGAAGGTAACTATCTATGTAAATACAAAAAACAATAGGAAGCCCTGGCCTGGGACTCCACTGGAACATCATCAGTACACCAAAAGGCTGCAGGATCAATCCCTGGTCAAGGTACATACCTAGGTTGCTAGATTCAATCCCCAGTTGGAGTGCATACAGGAGGCAGCTGATGTTTCTCTCTCACACTGATGTCTCTCCACCCCCACTTCCTCTTTCTCAAAAATCAATAAACATATCCTCAGGTAAGGATTAAAAAAAAAGAAAACAGCATCAAGACAATCTGGTCAAGAGACTCAGGTTCTAGTTTTGACTCTTTATAATCTCAGAAGTCACTTCTCCTCTTTAGATTTCAGTGGTCTGGTCTATAAAATGAAGGAAGTAGAGTAAATCAATGGTTCTCAATCATTAGCATTAATCAGAATCACCTATAGAAGGGTCCCCAACTTCTAGCCACAGGCCAGTACCAGTCCAGGCCTGTTAGGAACTGAGCCTGTTAGGAACTGAGCCACAGAGCAGGAAGTGAGCTTGAATATAATGTGCTTGAATCATCCCAAAACCATCGAAAAATCGTCTTCCACAAAACTGGTCCCTGGTGCCAAAAAGTCTGGGGACTGCTGACCTAGAGGGATCTCTGTAAACAAAAACCACTGGGCACCAGAGTTCCAGTTCCAGCTCAGACTCATAAAGAACTATGATATCATCACTCTCATCTTCACAGCAAAAAAAAATAAGCTTATGAAACTGAAATCAATGACTTTGTTTAGATCTATCAGAGATCTGAGGTCACAGGGCAAACCACCACTCCAAAAACTGGACAGACAGAAAAACATTGAGAATCACAGCAAAGATCAACTTACCTGAAGCAAAGCTACAGGAGCCAGTAACTGGTAAGAACACTCAACTGGTAACTTTGACAAATTTCCAAGAACTGTTAAGGACTAGCTGGAGAGTTTTAAAACTCCTGGAAGTCCAGACTTACGGAGACCTATATGTAGGTTTTACTTTCATAAGCCCCACTGGATTCGCATGTGAGAATCAAGAAAAATCCCCTAGCGTTTTGGGTCGAAGGGAGGGGAGAGTGAATCAGTTTGAAACAGCTCCTACAATCTAGGGATTATGAGTCTGACATCTTGACATCCTGACGACTTCAGAGATGCACATAAATAAGCAGGCCAACAGTTTTTAAAATCTGTCTTGTATATGAGGTCTGTCCAGAAAGTATCCAGCCATACATACTATAAAAAAGAGACATTTATTGAGGAAGACACAGAAGACAAGGAACACTGTACACAGAACAATGATGTCTCAGTCCCCTTCAGAGTAGGTACCTTGGGACCGCCATCAGCTGCCCCATTATATTTTCCTGAATCTCATCAACGATCTGAAATCTTCTCCCTTTCAAAGGTGGTTTTAGTTTTGGGAAAAGCCAGAAGTCTCAGGGTGCCAAATCCGGGCTGTAGTGGGGCTGAGTCACCTGGGTGATTTGATGTTTCACAAAGAAACTCTGCAGGAGACGCGATGCATGAGCAGGCGTGTTGTCTTGATAAAGCTGCCAATCACCAGTTGCCCAAAGCTGTAGCCATTTTCATGGCACTGCATCTCAACAGACAAAGAACACTGATGTAGTACTCCTTATTCACTGTTGGGCCTGGATGGACTTAATTGTGATGGACAAGGCCTTCCCAAACAAAAAACACAGTTAACATGGTCTTGATCTTGCTGCAACTTTGCTGCGCCTTCTTTGGACGTGGAGAACCAAGGGACTTCCATTGGGACAACTGGGTCTTCATTTCTAGATCATACCGATAGACCCATGATTCAGCTCCGGTTATGACCTTCTTAAGGGCATCTGGTTCACTGGTATCAAATTGAATCAAGTCATTAGCAACTGTGGCAAGAAGTTCCATCTGCTCTAATAGCAGAAGCTGTGGAACAAATCTTGCCATGATGATACATTTCTTGTCAAGATCCTGGGTCAAATTTTAAGACACAGTAGTTTTTGAAATCTCCACATCAGCCTCTAGTTCTCACACTGTCAGTCGCCAGTCTTTGTTGATTGCAGCCCTAAACATTCAACATTCTACGTGTTCTGCTTGTTGCAGGCCTTCCAGAACATGGATCACTTTCAACAGATCCTAGACCATCTTTGAAGCATTTGTGCAGCACTTTTACTTGCACTGCACTCATTGCATCATCCCCAAAAGCCTTCTGATTCATCTGACTAGTTTCCGCGGAGGAACTTCAATAAGCTTAAGTAAGTTTGAATAAGCTTAACACAAAATTTAATGCAGATTCGTTGCTCAATACTTGCTCTATCATTTTGAATGTGACGGTCACACAGTATACACGCTCATGCAGCAGCGTCTACTGCCCCCCTGACTAGAACAGTGAAGTCACCACTGTTCACACATGCGTACTCCAGCCCACTCGCCTTGGCTGCCAGGTTACATCAATGTCGTGCAAACTATTTTCGTTATATTAACAATGGCTGGTCTTTTTACAGACAGACCTCACGTAAATATACACACACAGTAGGAGGCTGCAAGAAATATGCCCACTTTTATTAGCTTCCTGTTTAAGTTTTCTGGAGATATTCCATGCAAATATAGTATATATGTATAAATATCTTTCTTTCCTTATACAAATAAATAGTATGCTTCAGATATCATGCAACTTTTTTGTTTCCTTCATTTATCTTGGAGATTATTCCTGGTCAGTGCACACAAAACGCCTCATTCTTTTTAACATCTACATAGAACTCCATCATATGGGTGTGCCATATTCACTTAACTATTCTAACTGCTTAAAGCCTTTTGCTATAATATAAAATGCTGCAATGATAATCCTTAAACACAAATAAAGGCACAGATAGAGGATAAATATATGATTGTATAGTATAATAAATATGGTAAATGTATATCATATAGCAAATATAATAAAATGTAACTTTATAATCTAAGTGGTAGGTATGGGGTGGCCACCACATAATTTTTTCAATTCTTCTACATTTGAACTACCAAATTTATACCTGTTTTTAAAGTGTCATATTTTTCTTTCAACTTTTCAACAAATAAGCAATATGACATATTTTATAAGTCTTCGAAACAACTCCAAACTTTAATAATCTGTAAATGGCTCCTGCCCTTGGTTTGTAACCCAAACAAGTAGAAGAGGCAATTGTCAGAAGACTCACGCTTCAACTTCTGTCATTTTATACAAGGTACACAATCAAGCCAAGTAAAAGTACCCTAAGAGTCTTATTTCCCTAGGTCTCTCAACATTCTTTTACATAAAAAATAGGTCTTTACCAAAAACAAAAGAGCTCTCTATAGGCGTCTGTTACATCTAAGAGGAACAAGAAAAAAGAAAACAAAAACCTTCAGAGGGTCACAGTTTGACATCTTCCTTCTTAGCTTCCTTCCTGTATAATTCCCAGAAGTCCTAACCAATAAAGAATGGTTTAACTCTTCTTTCTGAAAAAAAAACCAATGATTATTCTTCCAGTATTTCTTTATAGAACATACTCTCCCTTCCTCTAAAGACTGAGAAGCAGACCTTCCACAAGAATTTATGGGTCAGAGTGCCATTCCAGCCAAGGCACATCAACGAGAATCTTAAAATCAAATTCAAAATGTTTGTTGGCCTGTTTTTGTCTTTTGACTTAAAGGTTCTTGCTGAAAGCATAACGGCATTACAATGGACTTAGAACACTGCTTTACTGACATCTGAGCTGCATATTCATGGAGGGGCAAGAGTCTGCCAGAGAAAAAGGGAAAAGAAGGACTATTCCCTTCAGAGAACTCAGAGAGAGTTTTATGGCTATATTATAACTCCAAGGAATCAAGTAAATCATACTTCAATTTCCTAGATCTCCACAAATTTGAGTTCTTTAAAGAACAGTCACACAATTCTACGGAATATCCATTTTTCAGTTGTTGAACTTTTCAAAAAGATTTGCAAGCTGAAGAGAAGTATGAATTGTAAACAGTTCTGAGCTTTATCAATGTCCCGGAATCAAGAAAGTTATTCACAATCCTAAGTAAACCCAATGGAGTGGACCCAGCTGTAGTGCTCCAACTTCCCTTCTAGACACTTCACTTCAGAGCAAAGTTCACATTCAACAAAAGCCTAAGGGAAATGTTGGCACCAAATAAAAGTTTTAAATAGTTTTAGACTGTAGTTCATTGGAAATAATAAAAAGTAATAAACCTAGAAATGAAAGAGAAGCACACTATGGAACAATGATGGGAAATAAACACCTACTCTGAAGGTGTGTCCAGTGTAACATGTACACCACTGTTATAACCCAACTCCAACTCCGGGGCCAGCCATGACCCCACGGTGGACTGTACTGTCCAGCATTCGCATTCCTCCACCGCTAAATGCTATTCTCTCTTTGCAGAAGGCCCTCTCCCCTCTCCTCATGGGGCAAAACTGCACCCCTCCCAAGATCCAACTCAGCCTTCACCTTCTCTGGGACTCCTCAAAAGACTCACTAGGGCACTTTATTCAGGCCTTTACCTGACACTTGAATTAATGTCTCTAAGCCTGTCCCTACTCCACAAGCCCTCAGGGTGAAACCAGCAGCCCTGGTCATCTTTCTAGACGTGTCACCCATCACAATGCCCAGCAACCCAACAATACAAACCAAGTGTTTGTGTGCCAAACAATGTGCTGGGTTCTTTATATACATTAACTCATTTCACTCCAAGAATGATATATTATGAACAATGTAATCACTTCAACCCTGTTAAGAGCACATTATTTCCATTCCAGAGAAATGAGAGAGGAGGGGTACAGCCTATCCTTCTCCCCGAATATACTCTTCCTAAGGGATCACATCAGAATACTCTATCAGACTGAGTCCAATCAGGAAAGAAAAACCACACAGTAATTTGAACAAAGTAAGTTTTTTAAATAAAGAATTATTAAAGCAGTATGGAGTTATCTCAAAAAATTAAAAATGGAACTGCTTTATGACCCACCAATTCCACTTCTAGAAATTTATCCAAAAAAACCTGAAACAGTAATTCAAAAGAATATATGCACCCCTATGTTCACTGCAGCATTACTTTCAATAGCCAAGAGCCAAGACTGGGGAAGCGACCCAAATACCCATCAATAGATGAGTGGATAAAGAAGCTATGGTACAATACATTTACACAATGGAATACCACTTGGCCATAAAAAAGGGGGTATTGCAACAGTATGAATGGACCAGGAGAGCACTATGCTAAGTCAAATAAGCCAGTCAGAGAAAGACAAGTACCACATGATTTCACTCATATGTGGAATCTAATGAACAAAATGAACTCACAAGCAAAATAGAGGCAGACTCATAAATACAGAGCAGGCTGACAACTGGGTCGGGGCGGGGAGGCTGGGAGTTAGAGGGATTGAGCAAAAACAAAAAAAGAAAAGAAAACTCATGAACACAAACAACACTGCAGTGACTGCCAGGGGAAGGGAGACAGAGGAGGGAAAAGGGGGCATAGATGGTGACGGACGGAAGCCTGACTTAGAGTGGTGAACATACAATATAGGGTACAGATGATGTGTACCTGAAACCTGTATAATTTTGTTAACCAGTGTCCCACCAACAAACTCAATATTTAAAAAAAGAGCCTGTGGATTGAATACCAGCTTGAAAACCAAAGGGTCTCCGATTCGATTCCCAGTCAGGGCAGATGCCTGCATTGTGAGCCAGGCCCCCGGTAGGGGGGGCGCAAGAGGCAACCACATATCGATGTTTCTCTCCCTCTCTTTCTCCCTCCCTTCCCCTCTCTATAAATGAATGAATGAATGAATTTTTTAAAAGATTTATTGATTATGGCAGGTAACTGACACAATAAGGAACTGGCTAGTAAGAAGTAAAAAGAACTCTAAAGAATAAAGGAAGAGATAATAAAATGTATAATAGCAAATGTAATATTATACAACACAATATATCACCACTACACCCCTAGAGCTGGGACACAGTACCCAAGGAAGAGTTTCTCCATCCCTAGAGCTGAGATCCATACCTTATCGGAGAGGGCGCATATCTGGCACAACTTCTGGAAATCCACCCTGTAGAATTTGCCACAAATCTGTCTTCTAGAATGACAAAGAAAGATGTTTTGTGGGGAAGTGTCTTATTGTAGGTACTCTGCTACAAAACTCCCCAAAGCAGAAGGTGAGGAGGTGGGAGGAGTAGCTGCTTGGTAGCTGAGAGCTGCAGGAGCCTGAACAATAGAGAAGCTCCATCTGCATGCTGCATACAGGAGCCTGCCAGGCAAGCACAGGAAAACCAGCGAGTAAAACTCTTCCCTCCTTCAATCTCTCTCTTAACACTCTGCTAGCCAGCCAAAGTAAAGTATTTAAAGGGTCCACATTTACTTTCACAGAGCAGGCAGTGAAGGGCACACTTGGAAGTGAAAAGCAATAACTGGCATAAGCACCATCATCATCATCATTCTGGCCCATCTTTAAGTCTTGAATAGTTCCATCTTCTAAGTACTTCTTGAACCCACCCATTTATCTCCATTCCCACTGTGAATGCCCCAGTCTTGACTCACAACATCTCTTACAAGTACTGCCATCACAGTCCTAGGTCTTCCTACCCATAGATGGCTTTTACCCTCATTTTCCTTCAACTGAAACCTCTGTGATCTTATAAATGGCAAATCCGATCCTGTCAATCCACTGCTTAAAACCTCTCAGGCATTTCAAGTGTCCATAGGATAAGACCCAAAATAAGTAATGTCTTTCAAAGTTCCTTGTAGCTTCCCTCCTCAAAAATCTATGCTCCAGGCATTAGGAATTTTATGTTGTTTGCTGTGTGCAAAGATACTGTTTTGCTTGCTTGCTTTTTATTGTTTTGTTTTGTCACTGGGTTACTGCACATGGGTTTTTTCTCCCCAGAATAACTTTCCTTTCCCACCATATTGCTGTACCCACTTTCCAGCTAGTTAACTCTTTCATCATTCTTCAGATCTCAACTTAAATATCTCTTGCTCCAAGTCAGGTGCCCCTGCTAAGTACAACTAATAGAACCCCCTACTTCCCTATTTACAATGCATACCATACATTATTGTAACTGTTAACTCTCTCATGTTCTACACTTTTACCTCTATGAAGGCAAGAAAAATTTCTTCATCAGTGAATCCCAAAGAAGTGTCTAGAACAAAGTATTCACTCAATAAATCAGTTAATGAATGCTGAAAAGAGAAGGAAACAACTTTATGAAGTAACAGCTTAAAAGAAAGATTCTGGCCCTGGCTGGTGTGGCTCAGTGGATTGAGCGTTGGCCTGAGAACCAAAAGGTCTCTGGTTCAATTCCCCAGTCAGGGCACATGCCTGGGTTGCAGGCCAGGTCCCCAGTGGGGGGTGCACAAGAGGCAACCACACACTGATGTTTCTCTCCCTCTCTTTCTCCCTCCCTTCCCCTCTCTCTAAAAATAAATAAATAAAATATTTAAAAAAGAGAAAAAGAGTTTGGTTTTAACATTATATCTGACGTGTTGATCAGTACAGTGTGATAATATTACTCATACTTCATGCCAAGGATGAGAAGAAAACACCACTGTTCCATGCTTAACAGCTAAGATAAAGTAAAATATAAAATCTGTTCCTCAGGATGGGAAAAAAAATGAATTCAACTGGCTGATAATACCAATTTATGTGATTATATTGTATAAGATAAAGACTGTCATCAAACGATTCAGCTTATATACACCCAATAATGAAAATCAAATACTACAAGATGACATCCCATAGTATACCGTGCTTCCGTGGTCAAAAATCAATACATCACATTCGTTTTCAGTAACTTGTTTACCTAAGCACAGTTCTAGAATCATTATGCAATGCAAACAGTCTTCTCAAGCACTTCGAAGCCATCTGAAATCAAAACTAGACCTCTGACACCTAACTCCAAAAGGGCCTCTCCCTCTTGCTGACTCTCCAGGAATTTGCTCAGAGCTCTAAAGAGCAAAAGCTGTAGAGCTGAATTGGTATTGTATGTTAAATTATTCTGCCACTGTGAAAGGATATTTAGGATTGCTAGTCCAGCGCTGCTGCCACTCAATCATGCTGTTTCATTGTACTGTTTCTATAGACAACAGTCTGGCCAATCTGCCTAGAACATTCTCTTGTTCTTTTCTATCTTCCCCAATATTTGGCACAGTACCAATCTAACAGCAAAAGCATAATAAACACAGGCTGACTGCTGAACTCAAATGGCCAATTATAACATCCTCTATAAGAACATTCCATAATATAATTACTAGGGCCACCTTAATAAAAATCTTCACACACACACACACACACACACACACACACACACACACAAAGAGCCAGGACACACATGCTACACGCTCCACACATATCTTTAATAGTAGTCCAAAATAAAAAAAATTTTTTTCAAGTACCAAATATGTTCATGTGGTTGTTTTTTTTTAACTGTTTTTATTCCAATTGATGTATATTTCATTTTCTATGAAGTTTCATCATATATACATCCATAGTCTAATCAAGGAAAGTCAGTCAGTCAAACGAAACTCCAAAAACGCCTAAAAACTATTCACTCCACCAAGACTGATCTTTCCTCAGGTACCTGCATGACTCATTTCTTTGCTTAAATGTCACCTTCCTCAATCGCTCTTTTAAACCTGCCATTACCACTCCCACAGCCAAATCCTAGCACTCCCTCCCTTTCCCCCTTTCCTGTTTTATTTTCTCCATTGCACTTAGCAATGTCAATATGTTTGTACTTCATTTATTGCCTATCTTCTCCCACTGCAATGTTTCTCCATGAATAAAGGGATGTTTGGGTCTGTTTTATTCACTGTGGCTTCCTCAATTCTTAAAACTGTAGAAGTGTGTGTGAAACACAGTAGGTGCTCAACAGACACTGGTTGAGTGAATGAAAACAGAGTCCCAGAAATTGATCTTAATACTAAGGCTGTGAAATGAAAAGCTCTCCAAGTGCGAGTGGCATATATTTGAGAGGTGATTCTCTTTAATTTAACTTAAGCCCGAAGGACTTTACGAAATTAAATCACTACTCAAGTAGCACCCAAAGATCACTGATACTGCCCCTGAGTAACGAACTGCTCAAGTACATTTTAACAAAAAGCAAAGAATTCTGTCCTGCTTCAGCACTGGAGAAAAAACCTGCTGCGGAAAATGTACAGAAAACGTAGCTTGCTAAAGTTCCATACATGGCTAGTTAGGGATTTTACATCATACCTCTCATAACATGAGAGGTCCAGACTAACTATAGTGTTACATTCCCAACAGGATTTTCCCCAGGTGTAATTCATCTGGAGCTACAACTCTTTACTTAAGACTACAGAAGGTCATAGTAGCTGTGTTGTTATGTGCCCTTGCTACCTAAAAACCCTGTACATAGCAATATAACTGATGAGAAAATCAAGTAACTCTGATGAAAAAAATTATACTATCGGGTGAGCCATTTGGCCTTTAAACCAGAATAAGGAATACAGAATTGATCGAACAGCTCACAATATTTACGTGGTCAAGAAGAGAACCAGATTTTTTTTTCTTTTTAAATATTTTATTTATTTATTTTTAGAGAGAGGGGAGGGGAGGGAGAAAGAGAGGGAGAGAAACATCAATGTGTGGTTGCCTCTCACATGCCCCCTACTGGGGACCTGGCCTGCAACCCAGGCATGTGACCTAACTGGGAATCGAACCAGCAATCTTTTGGTTCATGGTCAGCACTCAATCCACTGAGCCACACCAGCCAGGGTGAGACCCAGATTTTAAAGGGGCAATAAACTAAGAAAAGCACAGACATAGCGGTTTAGTTAACAAATATTCAGTAAGCCAAAGGCGTGGATCTATACTGAGTTTTGTGGTAAGAGACAAAAGAAATAACACATATGGTCCCCATACTAAAAGATTTTCAAAATCTAGTTGTGACAAAATAAACAGGAATTGCAGCATCATGAGGAAAAAAACGCCCACAGTCTAAACTGGAAAACTTCCAAATCACGTAGACCCAAGAAAACAGACACCACATATTACAGAACCACCTGGTTTTTCTTTGGCATCAATGGGGCTGTTGATGCAGTTCTTCCTACCACAGTGAAGTAGGTCAGCATATAGAGACTGAGGTGTACGCTGCTCATGCTGACCACTTCATCCCAGGCTATTTTAATTACTTCCACAGTTATATTTCCCCATCTACTGATGCTTGACGTTTCCAGTTATTAGCAAGTACTTTTGTTTCTATCTCCCAAATGTTTTCCAATCTGCCCCCTTCTATACCACACTCCCCTTGGCCTGGTTCAGCCCTCTTGATCACCTGGCTAATTCATTGTAAAGAGAAGTCTGATGAGATTACTCCCCTACTTAAAAACTTCTACTAGATTTTACCATCCACTGAATAAAATCTAAACTCTTTAGCACTCTAATTTTAAGGATTAAACTTCTGGTCTCAGCCCTTACTTCTCCATGTTCCAACAACCATGTCTTAGCTTACACAATTTTCTACCACCTACAGCACACTCCCTTTCTTTTCTGTTTTTCAACACATCCCTCTTAACGTTTCAAAGACCCAGTTTAAATGTCATCTATGTGAAGATTCCTCTGATCATCATAATCAGGTGCTTCCTGGGTCTTGTCAAAGCATTTTGTTTGTACCTCTATTAAAATAGATTCTATCTATGTTGATGTTAAATTGAAGTTTGATGACAGTTTTCACCTGCCTGACCCCCTTCCTGCTCCTTTCTAGGAAGAGAATCCCTCCTTTGGGGACCTAAGGATATGCAGTGTGGGTAGATCCAGGGCCACACAATCAGTGTGCTAAATCATCATAGCCACCACAGCTGCTTCAAGAATAGGCCCATGTCCCAAGTACAGCCCACTGGACCCCTCCCCAGAACTTCTGCTAGAACCATCAGGAAGAAAAGAATTTCTTTTTGCCGGGTCCCCTGGCCACAGGGATAAGGCCTAGACCTACACGCAGCCATTTTTGCTACAACATGAGAAAAGCCTGATGAGAATGACGCTAACACAAAGCAAAAGAAAGAAAGAAGATGGAGGAAAAGAGAGGCTCTCACTGCTTCTGTGAACTTCTGGATCTACCTAGGTTCACCCACAAAGCTTCCAGATTGCACAAACTCAAATTCCCTTTTTTGTTTGAATTGGATTTCTGCCACTTGTCAACCAACAAAGTACTAATACAAGTTATGATGATGGTCTGCTTTACATTATAATTAATAATGCTCAGGGCAGAAGGAAAAAAAAGCAAAGAAAAAAAAAGCAGGTAGGAGAAATAGCAAGAAAGTGAATGTGTCCAGAGAGACTGAGCAAAGATGGAGGGATGGCAATGGGGGTGAAAGGGCTAGATAGCACTGTAAGAATTTTGGCTTTTAATAAGTGACACATCAGTCTCAAATGAAGGAAATGTAGTATCTCACTCGGTGTTTTGGTTTTTTTTTAATCCTCACCTGAGGATATGTTATATTGATTTTTTTTAGAGAAAGAGGAAGGGAGAGAGGAAGAGGGGATGGTGGTGGGGTGGGGAGAGACATGCGAGGGAGAAACATCAATCAGCTGCCTCCTGTATGTGCCCCAAATGGGGACTGAACCCCTAACCTAGGCATATGCCCTAACTGGGAACTGAACTGGTAAATTTTTGGTGTACTGATGACACTCCAACCAAGACACCTGGCCAGGGCGAGACAGTGATCCTTTTAGAACCTAAGCGAGCCCTGGTCGGCTAGCTCAGTTGGCTGGAGCAGCATCCTATACACCAAAAGATTGAGGGTTTGATCCCTGGTCAGGGCACATAAGGAATCAACCAATGAATGCATAAATAAGTGGAACAACAAATGGGTGTTTCTTTTTCTCTCTCTAAAAATCATTAAATATATCCTCAGGTGAGGAGATTTAAAAAAAAAGGAATCACTGCCTTCAGCATTATGAAAACAACATATATTTTCTTTGAGAAAGGGGACTCTTAGAAACCCTGGGTCTGTAAGAGACTGCTTGAGCAACCAGATGATGGTGCTCAGACCAGGAGTTGCTTGTTTTTCGGTTATCAATTACAGCTTTGGAAAGAGAAATAAATCAACATGGCATTCATGTTTGATTTGCTAAGTAGCTACTATACATAAGACACTCCTCTTTAATTACCACCCCCTTGTCAGATCTAGCTATCTGGCCCCAGAAATCTTTCCTAAACTCAAGGCCCATACAGCAACAGCCAAATGGAATTCTCTAACTAGATATTCTATACACACTTTACCCCCCAAACCTACTCCTCCCTTATTCCCTAATCTGATTGCCTCATTAATAATATCCCCAATCCCACTTGTTACTAAAGATAATGAGAAGGAAGGTATATTTACCAATTTCAATATCACTATATAATTTACTACATACTGAATATCTCATTTAAACCTCAAGGTAATTCTGTGAAACAAACACCATTATTTACCCCCTCCATTTTACAGGCAATGCAACTGAACTCAGAAAAATAAAGTAACTTGCCAAAGGTAGTACTGCTGGAAAGTTAGGGAGTTGAAATTCCAACCTTGTCACATCGGTCAGAAACTTGAGGATTATCTTAGACTCCTTTTTTTAAAGATTTTATTTATTTATTTTTAGAGAGAGGGGAAGATGGGGGGGAAAGAGACATCAATGTGCAGTTGACCCTCACACTAACACCCTGCAACCCAGGCACATGCCCCAACCAGGAATCGAACCAGCGAACCCCTGGTTTGCAGGATGGCACTCAATCCACTGAGCCACACCAGCCAGGGCATCTTAGACACTTAAGACTCTCTCTCAGCCCCATTCCTCGTGGGTCATGAACAACCAGCCTCCATTCCTCTCTATTCATTCTCACACCATCACTAGGCTTAATTCAGAGCTTCCTCATATCTAACCTCAGTTACCACAATAGTCTCATACGTAATGCTGCTATTTCTTGCACTGTCCTTCCACCCTTTCTCCACATTATCAGCAATTACTCTTTACTTCCAAACACAAACTTTGTGCTCCAATCCAAGCATAAGGTTGAGAACCCTATGGATTTGGAAAATAAAGCTAAAAATTCAAAAACTGAAGGCTACAGCTTTCTTTATCAGTATGCATGTATTAATTCTAGTACCAGCAACTTACCAAGCAATTTTCAGTAGTATTCCACTTTAATACTGCGAAGTAGAAAAGAAATTAACTTCCCTGTTCAGCCTTCATCTTCCCGATCCTAAAGGTTGGGAAGGCTGGGACATTAAGCATTTCAAGAACTTCATCCCACCTTCCTAACTTATTCCTTTCTTTCTTATCCAATCAAAACTACCATTCCTAAAAGGCCCAAAAAGGTACTGATTTGATTAAAGTATCTCATAATGAGGTATCAGGGCATATCACATCTTAAAAGAGAAACTGATTAAACAGATGGGACTCCATTCTGGCACATCGCACAATCAAAAGACAATGATGGTGATAATAATGGTTGACAGTTAGTAAGCCATGTGCCAGGTACTGTTTTACTTGTTCACAAGCAGTTAACCATCTACTCCTTTAATCATCACAACCTCACGAGGTATATCAATTATTATCATCATCACAGTTTTTGGATATGACATTTAAGATTTGGAGGAGTTAAGGGACATGCTACACATGTCCAAGGTCGCACATAAAAAAAGATCTAATAATTGCAAACAGTCGATTCACTTAAGATTAGTTTACAACATCCCCTTACAAAAGTGTTAACTTCTGCAAAAAGCTTACTTAAAGGTGTTCATTCTTACACACACTACCAGTTTACTTAACCTTAATATTTGATCTTCTATAACCTTTCTGTGGTAGTTTATTAATAAAATTAGTCTACCAATCCCTAAGGTGTCGTGGCAGGTAAGATACAATGTTGAATTTACTTCAGAATAACACTGATTACCAAATTAAGTCATTTTTTCTTCCAAGTTCCCATGTTAACCAACTCCAGTACTTTTGAGAACTAGTAAATACTCCAATTAAACTCTAAAATGTTATATCATTTTCTGCCTTCATTATAGCTACTCTCAAAACAAGACTCCCTCCTCACAAAAGCCAAGGGTTTAAAAAAATTCTTATCAAGTATCATATTAAGGGGCTGCAGTGGTCATATACAAATAGTCATGGTACCCGAGCAGGCTCTGCCTCTGATTTGTGTAATTCTACACTGTTTCCCTTTTTTGACATAAAACTTTTTAATTATAGCCACCAAATACAATCATACTCTTGCCACTGAATAGCTCATATTAAATATTACAGATTTTTAATAATATCAATAGTGCCTTCAAAAATAGAGGTGGGCCTTGACTGGCGTGCCTCAGTTGGTTGGGCATTGTCCCACAAAGCAAAAGGTCTCCGGTTCAATTCCAGGTCAGGGCACATGCCTAGGCTGCAGATACAGTCCCCAGACAGGACACATACAAGATATAACTGATCAATGTTTCTCTCTCACATCGATGTTCCTAAAGAAATAGAGTTGGAACAAATATGTATTTTTCCTATTGCAGAAATCATATAATTTCTTTATATCAAATGCCTTAATTTGTTACAAATAATGTTTAGGTACAGAATCTTAGAGTACTGGTTTCCTCTCCAGTGACAGCTAAAGCTATGTGGGTACCAAACAGATAGTAAATGTAGCAAATATTCCTCTTTGAATCAACTGCCAAGAAAAACAGTAGTGAAAAGCTTCAAGCTGACAACACGGTGATGGATACAGAACCCTCCAGGCTTCGAACCACAGCTCACTCTGGCGCACAGATTGGTGTAACTGCACAACCAGGATCCATCAAAGTCAGACACTCCAGGGAATTTCCCGGGAGGACTGGATTCTGTGGACATCTTCCGTAACTGTCAAAAGCTACACATAACAGACAGAAAAAAAAATACTAAGGAAATGTCATGTCACTCCAATTACCAACAAAGATTTCCCATTGTAGGAATATTTTTCTTTAAAAAAAGTCAATAGTAACTTAATCAATATTTTTCAAAAATGAATTTAAATGCTTCTGATTTATATATATATATATATATATATATATATATATATATATGTATTTCCATTCCCAAGTACATGCATAATATAACAAAACAAATGCTATATTAATATCTTTTGGCTCTTGATGAAAAACTGTGTAAAAAGATCTTTACATTAAGATAGTAAAAGAAATCAGAAAGACAGCAATTAAGGAAAAACTAAACATTTAAAATGGAGTAGGCTCTGCAAGTTGGATTACAGAAAACATACTCACCCTATCTTTTTTAGGTAATTCCTCCTACACACCTTTTCTATAGTGTCTGCCATGGTTTGTGATTCTCCATCCTTTCAGAATTAATGGTTACATTAATTCTGAAATTAATGGTTTTGACATAAAACTTTTTAATTATAGCCACCAAATACAATCATACTCTTGCCACTGAATAGCTCATATTAAATATTACAGATTTTTAATAATATCAATAGTGCCTTCAAAAATAGAGGTGGGCCTTGACTGGCGTGCCTCTATTAGTAAGATACCAGATTTTCATTTGTCAAAGAAAAAACTAGTAAATGCTTTAGAATTATGAAAAAATGGGATTTTAAGGTCTTATTTGATTTGAGGAGTTTCTTTTTAAATATCACTTTTGATGGTTATCAAAACTCTCTCCATATCCATGTTTCTATCTCTATTCTTGTTCATGTAGTTTGTTTTTTAGATTCAATTGTTGATTTGTATTTCTTGCCATTTTATTGTTCATAGTTTTGATCTTCTATTCTTAAATAAGTCCCTTTTACATTTCATATACTAATGGTTTGGTGAAGATGAACTCCTGTAGATTCTCTGGGAAGCTCCTTATCTACCCTTCGATTCTGAATGATACGCCTTTGCTGGGTAGAGCAATCTTGGATGTAGGTCCCTACTTTTCATGACTTTGAATACTTCTTGCCAGTCCTTTACACCCTGTAAAGTTTTTTTTGAGAAATCAGCTAACAGCCTTATGGGAACTCCCCTGTAGGTAACAAACTTCTTTCCTCTGGCTGCTTTTAAGATTCTCTCCTTATCTTTAACCTTTACCATTTTAATGATGATGTGTCTTTGAGTGGGCCTCTTTGTATCCATCTTGTTTGGGACTCTCTATGCTTCCTGGACTTGCATGTCTATTTCCTTCACCAAATTAGGGAAGTTTTCTTTCATTTTATTTTCAATTAAGTTCCAATTTCTTGTTCTTTCTCTCCTCCTTCTGGCACCCAATCATGCAACTGTTGGACCTCTTAGAGTTGTCCCAGAGGCTGCTTATACTATCATTTTTTTTTAAGTTTTTTTCTTCCAGTTGTGATTGGTTATTTTTTGCTTCCTTATGTTCCAAATCACTGATTTGATTCTTGGCTTTGTCCACTCTATTGTTGTTTCCCTGTGAATTGTTCTTTATTTCAATTAGTGTATCCTTCATTTCTGACTAGATCTTTTTTATGCTGCTGAGGCCCTCACTAGGTTCTTTGAGCATCCTTATAACCAGTGTTTTGAACTCTGCATCTGATCGATTGCTTATCTTCATTTTGTTTAGCTCTTTTTATGGAATTTTGATCTGTTCTTTCATTTGAGTCATGTTCCTCTGTCTCCTTATTTTGGCTGCCTCCCTGTGTTTGTTTCTATATATCAGAACGAGCTGCTTTGACTCCATGCCTTGTTAGTGTGACTTAATGTAGGTATCCTATAGGGTCCAGTGGCACAGCCTCCCCTATCACCCAAGCTGGGTACTCAAGGTGCAGCCTTAGTGTGGGCTGAGTACACATCCCTTTGTAGTTGAGCCTTGGTTGCTGCTGACAGATCAATGGGAGGGATTTACCCACGCCAGTCAGCTGCAAGGATTGGCTGTGACCACTTACCTCTAGCCTCCAACCTCCACTCTCAGTGAAGGATCAGCTGTGCAGGGGCAGGGTGTTGGTGCTCTGATGTGGTCTGTAGCTGTCCACTGGGTGCACTGGCCCTGGGGTTTCCTGGGTAGTGCAGGCCAAGGTCAGCCCCCACCTGTGTTCTGTCCAGGGCCACTCTGCCTGAGCTATAAAGCAATCTGAGGTGGTTGCTATTTATGCTAGGTTTGGAGATTCCCAGGCAAAGCCAAGCTGTGAATCTGGGTGGCTGCTGCTAGTGCCAGGCCTGGGGCTCATTGAGGCCAGCTGTTGTTTGCTGATAAGATTTAGGAAGTTGTGAAGCATGAGCCAACACCAGACATTCATAGAGAAAAGCAGCTTGGGTGGGCCCGTAAGTTAGGTGGGGATCTCCAGGGCAGGTCAAACAGTGTTAGTCAGGTTGATGCAGTCTCAGATATGGCACCAGCTTGCTGGTTCTGTGGGGGGAAGGTTTAGAAAAGGGACAATGGCCTCTGCTCACCTTGATGCAAGTCACTTCAGTTTCTACCTGTATGCCACTGGTGCCTTCCAAGCTGATACCCCTGTGCTGGAGCTCAGGAGAAAGTGAGTCTGAGTAGGCAAGTCCTTGTGTGGGTTCTTTAAGAAGAACTGCTTAGGGATCCAGAAGTTTCTTCCACTGACTCAATCCCCACTGGTTTTTGCAGCCAGAAGTTGCAGATACTTATCCTCCTGGCACTGGAACCCTGGGCTGGGGGGCCTGGTGTGGGGCTGGGACTCCTTGGTCCCGAGATATCCCTCCCGAATTTGTATCCACCACATGTGAGTGAGGGACCACCCTGTGCCGTGTCTGTGTCCCTCCTACCAGTCTGGATGGATATGTTTTCTTTATTCCATAGTTGACAGACTTCCATTCAACTTGATTTCTGACAGTTCTGAATGATAGCTGTTCTCTATTTTAGTTGTAATATTGATGTGGCTGTGTGAACAGGTGAGCCATGTCTGCCTACACTGCCATCTTGACTGGAAGTCTCATTAATTTGTTTTAAAAATACTATATTTCTATATGCAAAATCAATCTTTTTTTTCCTCTCTCTTTCTCTGGAATTAATTTCTACTACTTATCAGGTGTGGAAAGTTCCCAAGTTCATAAGAGTTTCGGTCACAGTTTGCCTTTCATAGTTTCAAAATACTACAGTTCTGAACATAACATTTCAGAAGCAATCATCAACTCTGTCTCCAATATGAGCTGCTCCAAAGTGCCTGAAACACCTGAAAACACTTCCTGAACAGGTGCTCTGTTGTCCACTATGACCATCCCCACTGAACCCACCTCCACCCACTTATCACTGCAAAAAACACTTAGGATGCACCAGAAATTACACCAAGCACTTTGTAACAATGCTCTCATTTGCTCTTTACTACACCCTGAGAGTAGGTATTAGTGTTATGCCCATTTTAATGAAAGAAAGCTATGGTTTGAAGTGATAAATTATCTTGCTTGAATTTACACAAAGTCAGGATTTAAATGCAACACTGTCTAGAACTGATACTCTTAACCAGGCATTTAGAGCATAGGAAGGAAAGAAATTGGGACAAGCAGATAAACTGTGGAAAAGCTGATTTTCAGGCAACATTGGCCAGCCTGAATGAAAATGAAGAAGGCAGAGAAGGCAAAAATCTCTTGCACCTCTCTTCCCACCCCTTCCCACACAGTTAACACACACATGCACAGGCATTTCACCTAGCCTACCTGGAACTCTACCAACTGGAAACCCACACGCTTTGACAGGTAATTCAGCATAGTGATGCAGCACGTGGGCTGTGGGTCCTGATTGCCAGTGCTGAATCCTTTCTCTACCATTAACTACCTGTACAAATTTATTTAAATTACTCTCTCTGCTTTGGTTTCATCTGTAAAATGAAAAAACAACAGTACCTCCTTCATAGTGTTGTTACAATGATAAATTTCCTTAATACACTGCCAAGAAGCTTGGGACAGTGTCTGGCACACAGTGAGTATGCAATAAAGGCCACCTACTATTTATTTCCACTTTATTTTAATACAAATAATAGGTGAGTTATAAGTAAAACATCTTAATGTGCAATAATATAATCAGAGGGCTGGGAGCAGGAACACCAAGTACCAAAGTCTATTCTCCAGAAGCTGAGGAAGGCAAACTTGCTGCTTGGAGCACCTGACGGGTAAGAAAGGTTTAAGGCAACAAGCTATCTGTATCAGAGGGGAGGGTATTTGGGCTCATGGAAGAAGGTCACATAAAAGGAAGTGGGAGGTTCCCCAAACTAACTTTGTCCACTTCCTTATTTTTTCTAAGGTCAGCACTGTTTCCCAGGAGAAGAAACTACACTCCATATCTCTTCAGACAAAAAGTCACCAGGCAAAATTAGTGAGGGATTGGGAAAGCATTAATAAAACGCTATGGATTCAACTAGGCCTGGTCAGTATAGCTCAGCTGATTGAAGGTCATCCCATAACTGAAAGGTCGCCGGTTCAATTCCTGGTCAGGGCACATGCCTGAGTTGCAGGTTCAGTAATGGCTCAAGGAGCATAGGAAAGGCAGCTGGTTGACGTTTCTCTCTCACATCGACATTTCTGTCCTTCTCTTTCTCTCTCTCTTCCCCTCTCTCTAAAAATCAGAAGTTAAAATTAAATTTTTTAAATTTAAAATACTAAGGATTCAACTAGAATTAATTCTTTGATTTTCTACAGCATCCTCTCCTTCAATCACTATGAAAAGATAAAACATTAAGAACAAATAATAATTCTCCCACCCTAGAGGATCTAGGGGAACCTCACACCCTACTGGTCTCAGAGTAGCAAGGAGCCCTCACTGAATGGTAGGGTCTCCATAGGCTGCCTCTGACCAGAGTCATCACAAATTAGCAGCCCAGCATTTCAGGAACAATCAGCCTGGCCACATGTAATTTAATATTTGCTTAAATTTAAAAAACAATGAAGTCATTTTATCTCCAAATAAATAACAATGTATGACAATGACGGCAATATTCTGACAGGAAGCATGTTTTCATACTTGGCACTTACCTAAAAACCTCTCTGATAGAGAATTTAGAGAACAGGGTAAAGGTGGACAAATTCCATATTTCTGCCAGGGTTCCTAAGCTATACCAAAGGTAAACATATGCTAGCCTGATTAGTTTTTCTCTACTATTTCCTCTACATTATCAGGTGCAACAATGTGTAGAATACATGTTTTATTCTGAAGAGCCCCAAGTACTATACTTATTCCTATAGCTCAACTAGTAAGTTGAACAAAGTCCCAGAGTTAATTCCATAGATCACCTCAGAGAAGTCCTTCCTTTGCACTTTATATTTTGATACTCAATCTTTAGCTGAGGATCATTCATTAAAAAAAAAAAAAGTAACTAGGTAACTACACTATCAGTATCATCACCTAGTCATATACAAGGTATTAAAAAGGCAAAATAAAAGACAAGCTGGGGGGAAAAACTGATTCCAAGAATTATAATAGAATTTCCCCCACTTGGTTGTACTTATATAAACATTCCCCAAATAACTACTCTCTTTAGCCACTGCAAAAAAGCAAAAAAGGCAAAATTAAAATAAATAACACAGTAATAGCTACAACTTACATGGTTCTCCAGAGTAACCCATTTAATCTTCACAACAGCCCCTGAAGTGCCGCTACTATTTATCCTTATTTTACAGAAAACAAAAGATATAAAGGTCATGCCCAATAACTTGCCCATGTGTCGCACAGCTGGTAAGTGGTAGAGACAGGAGTTGAACCCTGGCAGACTACCTCCTAAGTTGTTGCTCTTAATTACTACATTGTGCCACTTTCCAAATGTAAAGAAATAAAAACACGGTCACCCAAAAGATTGTCGTATGATGCTGAGTTTAGACTTTGCTTTATATTCTTCTACTAAATCTTTACCTTAGTAGCATTTTCGTTTAAAAAAAAGAAAAGACAGTAACACTATCAGCAGCAACATCCAGTTATGCTAGACATGGAAGGCACTGCACTACACAATTCCTACTGACCCTTGTTCACAGAAGAGTCTTCTAAACGATACACAACTGTAAAGCAGTAATTCAGAAAATTTCAAGGTAACTTAACACATATTTCCAAAGTAAGAACACTGACTACGGAAAGATAGTATGACTTCCTTGCCCTCAGTCAGAAGGGTGTAAGTGAACCAAGGTTTCTTGAAACCTAGTCAGTCCCCTTTCCTATGCAACATTCAATGTTTCAAGTAATAAACCCAGCTCCTCTGTAGGAAACTGATATGACCAAAAGAAATAAAATAAATAAATAAATGAAATTTACCACAGTTTATGTTAAAAATAATTTAAAGTGCCAAACTTTAAACTATCTCATAACTTTTCATTTTGCTTTCATAACTATTAACATAGAAAAATATTTTCCTAAAACATTTTAACCAAAGTCCTATTTAAAGAAACTTCTGATTAGAAATTATTAAACTGTGCATGTATTGTTAAAAATAATAATATGTCCTGAGCTATTAGAAAGAGATGTATAGCATACTATTTTAATAGGCCTAAATGAGGAAGGATCAATATTATTTTAATTTTTAAAGGTCTGTTTATGAAATGCAATCATCCTTCATTAAAAATGCAAGCTGTGCTTCAGCAAGAGGTTAGCTTAAATGATTCATAGAGATCTCTCTCTCCACTATAATCTTCCTCTCCTGGGAGTTTCCTTCAGATGCTTTATCAAACCACTCAAGCTATTATTAAAAATGCTTCCTGCGATAAGAGAAAAAAAAATACATTTCCCATTCCCATTCACCACTGCCTCTTCCATTTGAGTGACTTATATCTTTTCCATTTACAGGAAAATTAATTCTTTATTTCCACACAGTTCTGCAATCGTTTCTTTTCACAAACACTTTAAGATTATTTTAGAATATACAAAAGAAGAGATTCAGGTTTTTTTTTTATCAGAGGCTTTAATTCACTTATGTATCCTGATATTTCAGTGTGAGTGTTGCCTTTCATTGAAATTAAAGAAAATTTACCTTTTCTTTGATGGATTTTTAAAGATTTTAAAATGTTAACTCATCAAAGTCAAGGTGCTCCAAATTTAAATTCAATTCTCTTCGATTTCAAAATGCTAATGAAAATGGCTTTTTCAATGCAGCAGCATCTGGCTCATTATAACATTCAGTTTTAAGTAATAAATCCTTAATTATTAAACTCGGGTGTTCAATTTCTTTCATACGGATAAGCCAAACACACATTGCTACAATTATAAATACCTGGGATAAATTAGTTACAACAATATTATCATGAAAAAGCCTCCCTTTTGCTTCTCCGGCTGTTAAATAAGACCCCAAGTATTTTGTAAGGGACACACACATTTGAAAAACCACCATTAAACACTTGGGCTCTGGTGTATGTGGGTGCTGCATTTATTGGCTAGCAAATATTAACTCTGCTGGGTACTTAAGCATAATGCATAGAGCAATTTGTCTGCCTGTGCAAATGGCCCAGGTTTTTTCTAAGTGCTTTTTCAGATAAACGTGTCAAAACTGAATGTAATCATAGGTCCTAGTCCTGCCTTTACAAAGCCAACTCTGCCCCCATCCAACTTGATATTTTTATTAAAGTGTTCCTGAATATACTTAAGCACATCACTGATGTCTGGTAAAGGTTGACACCCCTGATATTATGTTTGGTTTTAAGTCTCATATCTGTTAGGAAGTTTTTCTCTCCTACCTCAAACTCTTTTTTTTTCTTTATTAATCAGCAACACCGACAGGGCTAACTGAATATTTTACAATAGAGTTTCAGAGTATGTGTGTTCAATCATTTGGCTTCCCAGAAGATTCATTACAGTTACATTAGAAAGTCAAATCAGGCAATTCTGCAGTCTGGTGAAAGCTAGCATATGAAAGGAGGTTAATACAAAAGAATTTCATT
Organism: Mormoops blainvillei; assembly: GCA_004026545.1. Lineage (NCBI taxonomy): Eukaryota > Metazoa > Chordata > Mammalia > Chiroptera > Mormoopidae > Mormoops > Mormoops blainvillei. The sequence goes on from PVJD01001151.1 coordinate 278,609, forward strand.
TTAAATAGGGGACATTTAGGACTTTAAAAAGCAACGTTATAATAAAATTTCTAAGATTTGTTCTGGCGTCAGCACGCTTCGCAGGTCTGATTTCAGAATGTCTAAATGTTCTTCTAGGAAAGAGTGAGAGAATGTATGGGAGGAATTGCCTGATCTGCAAGGTCTGCCATCTTAATGATCCTCATGCAAAGAACACTGAAGATGTATGCTCTACTCTCATTCAGTGGGGAAAGAATTCACGTACTCTCCGATTACTCTGACGGAGGAGGAGGACTCAAGTAACAACAAGGTGTATTCACTTAAATCCTTATAAAGGTTCTGAGTGATTTTAATACTTGTCTTTCTGAGTGTAATTAAAACTAAGAATTCTCTGATCTTAATATGTATCTATACATCCAAATCAGTCAGTTAATTTTTTCCATGATTAGTAGCAGTACAGAAAAATCTTCCCAACCGTACATTTGTTTAACTGGCACTTGCATATAATGGTTTCCCTCTCACTAGACTTCAGACCTCAATAAACTCCTAACTAATCTTATTTATTTAATCTGTTTTCACTGGTTTATAGATAAGGAAAAATTAAAAATGACTACCTACTGAAATGAAAAGAAAAATGCAAGGCTCTTCATTCAGTAGAGCAGATTTACAGAATGCAAATTTCAAATACAAAGGCTCACCATTCGCATGAGCAATTCGAAAGTCTAAATATCACAGTGAGAGGGAAAGAGCAGCTAGCAATGGTAACAGGAAAGGAGCTGTTTTCAGTGCTACCTCTGGCAGGGGTACAGATGGGCTCTGGAGGCCGCTGACTATGCTTAATTTAATATGAAGCTAAATACTGTCAAAACATCTGGTGCACTATCGATGGTTATCATGATAAATTAAATCTGACATCACACACAAACCCATTCAAATATTCTGTTTATATCCTTTTTATCTAAAACACAAAGCTAACAATCTACATTTACTTTTGTTTTTCATTCCCTCTAACGGTCTTCTATTTTAGAAAAGGTAGGTTTTGTCTGATGTTTATGCAATTTTGGCGACTTCTTTTAGAAAAAGACTTCTTTAAGAAAAAATATTTGTATGTAAAATGCCAGGGGGCTCATGCAAGTGAGGGGTCCTTTTGGTTTAAGCTCCATTAGCTCCATGGACAATCTGCCTCTGGGGAGGGTTTAAAGACAGTGTAGATAAAGACTAAATGGTACACCAAGTGGTACATGGAACTGGTACAAAGAATTAAAAACATCTAAAAAGCAGGCAATTTAACTGACAAAATGCAGAAGAGCAAGAAAGACTTTCTAGACAGGCACATCAGCAAAATAAACTACATACTTAGAATGGGTTTACAGCATATGTTTATAAGATGCAGAACCCCAAATCTGTGGCAGGCCAGTGAAACAAAAGTACTCTTGTAAAGGGAGAAAGTTTATGAAAAAATCAAATCACCAATTTTATGACAGCTACAGAAAAAGGAATAGTATGATTTTTATGAGCTAATACCTATTTCATGAAACAATTACATAATCTCTAGCAATTTGCTATTTTAAAAATGCAAAAGGCTACCTGTAAATGAAATAACTACTACCTAGACTGCTATATTCAAATTGTTGCATTTTTATTACATTGCTTTGAAGTGATACTTAGTGAAGAGGATTTTTAATTCCTCTGCTATATATTTAAAATTAGCCTCACCCACACTCTTTTAAACAAAAAGCACCTAAACCCGACTGTGCATCTAAAGGAAGGACAGCATTTCATACAATAAAGTCAGTGCAATCAAAAACGATGTTTCTGTTTACCATTTCTCATCTTGATTCAAGATGAGGGGGGGAAGTTATCAAAATTAATGCATCAGGCTATCATAACTCTGCCCTTTTTACTATTGGCAATATTATTCTAAAATAGTATATTAGTCTGCTTTGTTGTACCAGTGTATATTTTTGAAAGTTCTCTTTGAACATCAGGATCACTTAAACATTAGGAGGAAAATGTGCACTGAAAATTTAGTTTTAGTGGGTTTGAAGTTTTGAAAATGACTCCTGTATTCAAAAGCCACTTATTTTTCCTCACTGCTTCCAATGGTGAAAAATAATAAAACTACTTGCCATTCAACATGGAAAACACATACAACAAAAAACAAAGGGTCAACTGGAAAATGTCACAAAGGAAACATATTATTTTTCCATTTGTTAAATAAAAGTTATTTCTAATAACCACTGTCCTAGGTTTAGCAAGTTATTCCTCCTTCTTCACTAGATAACCAATTTTTTTCTGAAATTAACACTGAAGAAATACCACTAGAAACTGTGTTCCTCTACCCACAAGTAAGTGAATGAACTTCACAGACTGCCAAAATCAAATTCTCTCTGCATCATTAATCCACTTCCAAATGTAGTGGATTAATTTGGTGGTGATGCTCCACCAAAAGTGGCCGAGATTTTAGAGAATTCCCCATAACCTTAACAGAGGAACAAATATAAGACAATTTAAAAAAAACAAAAAAACAAAAACAGGATAAGCCTGCTGCTGCTGATTTGAATTTTTCCTGTTTTGCTCAATTCTCCCCACAACTGATCAAACTTTGCAGTTGAATTAAGAGAGCCAGAAGAAAGCACTGACACTTTATTTAGACTTCAGCTTTTTTTTCCATTCTAAAGTATTAGAGTTCAGCCAAAATACCATTCTATTTACTGAAGACACTGATCTTCCCCATCATTAAGATGTTGAATATTTAATACTCATATAAAGACAAAAAATGGGATTATTCTCTCACCTCAAAATCAAGGTATAATCTAAGGAGATACTGAGTACAAACTGTCAAAGAAAATGAAAGTATTAAATCACTAAAAGGTTATCATTTACCCTCAGAAAAATTAAAAATTATTATTTCACTGTCAATTTTTACCTCTTCCTGACACATTAATTTAAATATCAAAATCCTTTTTTATTAGAAAATTATTACAGCAGGCTCTACCCTTCAGAAATTACTAAATGTAACATGAAAAGGAACATCAACCTTTCAAAAGGCAAGGATGAAGAACCTCAATAATGAGAAAGAAAGAGACCAGAAAAAGCACACAACTGAAACAAACCAGGGCACCTTAGGTCTTTTTTTGGTATTATTTGCCCCACAAAAAAGAATGAAAGACTTCTGCAGTTACTTTACAAAAGTTAAAATTTTTTAAATCAGATTCTTCCTAAGGTAAGGAAACTAATAACAGAAAAGAGACTGCAAAATCATTTATCCTCTCCTTTGGAGAATACAGTTTAGTATAGTTTTTTAAAATCAAAATCAAGAGATCTGGGTTCCAATGTGAACCTAGTAACTAAGTTCCTCTGCTGTTCTGATTGCAGCATATGCTCAATTACACACCAGGCTCAACTGCAAAAGAGCCAACTCTGAACATTAGCAAATTCTCTCTAAAATCAATAAACATATCCTTGGGTGAGGAGTTTAAAGAAAACCTACATAACACCACACCTTGTTCCAACAACTGCCAAATGCACTTGATTCTATCCCTACATCTCTCACATCGATCTCACCTCTCCATTTCTACTACCATGTGGACAGGTTAGCGTCACATGCATTTCACCCAGTCTCCTAAAAATAGCTTTCCTGAAGTCCAACTCTATTCATGTCACTCGTATGCTAGAATAGCTTCCAAAATATCTTATTTTCAAAATAAAATTTAAAACAGCCCTGACCAGGTAACTCAGTGGGTCAGAGCATTGTCTCCATACGCCAAGGTTGCGGGTTCAATCCCTGTTCAGGGTACATACAAGAATCATCCAATGAATGCATAAATAAGAACAACAAATCAGTGTTTCTCTGGTTCTCGTTCTCTTTCTCCTCTCTCTCTCTCTCTCTTTCTCTCTTTCTCTCTCTCTCTCCCCAATCAATAAATTTTTAAAAAGTAAAATAAAAAAGCTCATTTATCACCAACTTTACTTCAATATTCAGATAAAATGCCCCTTTCTCCATGCAACCTTGTCTAATTCCTTTCCCCTTAAGAGCGAGCATGCTTCCTCTGCTGAACTTTATAATTGACCTCATACTATATATACCTGTATTTATATTACATACAGGTGTCATCTCCCTACTAAGCTTCACAGCAGCAAGGTCAATGTATGATTCATCTGTGAGTCTTCCACAGATTCTGGTGAAAATACAATGTACACTGTAGGTATTCAAATATTTGATAACTGAATGAAAGATTCTAAATCAGCTTGTTGGGTATAACAAGTTTTTTGCAAAAATCTTGTGTCCATTTACTTAATTTTTTAAAAAACATACTCATACAAACAAGTCTGTGAAAGATAATTGTAAATTCCGTCAAACCAGCTCTCTATAAAGTTTTACTTAGTTCCTGGAATAATCAGGGAACAGTGTTTATTTTATTTGAAGACAAAAAAAAAAAGCATGCGTTGGCTAGATCAAGCAACTTCTAATCCTATTGGGCTGACCAAAGAGTCTGTTCAGTTTATTCTGTAAAATAAAAGACACATTTTCATTTTCAGCAATAACTTTATTGATTTGGATATTTTGAGTATGTTGGCTATCTCCCATGTGGTATAACATTGATTTTTCTCAATTAATGTCTCAATTTGATCGCTATCAACTTCAACTGGTCTACCTGACCATGGAACATTGTCCAGTGAGAAATCTCCAGCACAAAACTTCACAAACCACTTTTGACACATTTGATCAGTCACAGCACCTTCTCCATACATACCACAAATCTGATTTTGCGTTTCAGCTGCATTCTTACCTTTCTTGAAATAATAAAGCATAATAAGCTGAAAATGTTGCTTATTTTCTTGCATCTTCGATATTAAAATGGCTACACAAAAATTCGCCAATTTTGATAAGGTTTTTTTAAATTCATGATGATATGACAGCTGTAACAATACAATCTAACAAAACTGTTTCAAATCACGTTGAAGAAAACTAAGCACTACTAGAGCAATCTTGCAGGAAAAAACAAAAGAACTTTTTGGCCAACCCAACACTATTCTCACACTGAGCCAGAAGCTATCACTTCATGAGGCCTCAGGTTTGGGCTTCTGGATGAAATCTCAAGAGAACCTATCCCCATGATCAGAATTTCCATGAAATATTAAAAATGAACACCTCGCTTATAATTCCAGAACTAAAGGCAGAAGTAAGGCACCAGCTGACTGAATATGTTTACTCCCATGCAAAAAGCTAACTCAAGATCAGACATCTGGCCCCTGCTGCACACCGCCAATCCTCGGAGGCTGTCACTCTGTTCCCCAGACTTCTCACCAACTCTGTGTTTCACATCTTCCCACTTCCTTTCCCTTATCTCTGCCTCCTCCAAGTCAAAGAACACCCCCAGGGTAGGCAGGAAGGGGTCACTGAAGAGCAGAGACCACAAGTTTCACCTGGCCTCTATCTAGGCAGGGCAACAACCCTGCAGTGCTCTCTACTATGATACCCCGCTTGTGTCATGTTTAAAAAAAAAGAGGGGAAACACAGCATGCACAAAAATCACTGAATACCGCTTTGGGTCCAACTAAAATTCTAACACAAATTTTTTTTAAAACTGTGGTGTTTTGGGTTTTTTTTAAGATCTTATTTATTTTTAGACATAGGGGAAGGAAGGGCGAAAGAGAGGGAGAGAAACATCAATGTGTGGTTGCCTCTCACGTTCCCCCTACTGGGGACCTGGCCTGCAACCCAGACATGTGCCCTGACTGGGGAATCGAACTGGCGACCCTTTGGTTCACAGGCCAATGCTCAATCCACTGAGCCACGCCAACCAGGGCTAAAAACTGCATTTTTTTAAAAAAACTATACTCGTTCACATATTCAATCCCTCTGCCAACCACGTGCCAGGCACAATCCCTGCTGACTGAGTGAAACATCTGGTCAGGAATTACAACACGGGGGTCAGAAAAGTCCTGAAGAAAATTACATCAAAACTAAAGCCCAAAAAATTAAATAAGAGTTGGGTTGGCGAAAAAAGAAGGGAACAATGCCACCAGAGGGCTTTGCCCAAGTAACTAATATGATCAGATTTTAAAAGATCAAAAGGCTCCAAAGAAAACAGAAAAGATGTTTGACATCATTAGTCATTAGGCAGCTGCACTCAAAACTACAATAAGATCACACCCTCCAGAATGACTATAATAGGAAACATAGATAACAAATTAGAACCTTCAAACATTGCTGGTGGGATTGCAACATGGTATAGACACTTGGAAAACTGGCAATTCCTCAAAATGTTAAACACAGAGGGACCATTTGACCCAACAATTTCATTCCTACTAATATTCCCAAGAGAAATGAAAAACATGTCCTCACAAAAATTTGTACATGAATGATCAGAGCAGCATTTTTCATAGCCATAAAATGGAAACAATCCAAATGACCAACAACTAATGACTGGATAAATAAAATGGAGTATAGCCATACAATGGACAATTATTTGGCAATAAAAAGGAATGAAGTACAGAGGTATGCTACAACATGAAGGAACCTTGAAAACATTATGCTAAGTCAAACCAGCCAGTCACAAAAGACTGTATGATTTCATTTACGTGAAATGTCCAAGATAGGTAAATCCATAGAGGCAGAAAGTAGTAATTAGTGGTTGCTTATAGCTGGGGCAGGGGTGGGGAGTAAATACAGAACGACTGCTAATGAGTACAGGGATTCTCCTGGGAGTGATTAAATGCTCTGAAGCTGATCATGGTGATGGCTGCACAAGTTGATGAACATACTAAAAATAACTGAATTATACACTTTAAGTGAGTGAATGGTATAGTATACGAATTACGTCTCAATAAAGCTTTTATAAAACAAATGATCGAAAGGATTATAGCAGTGAAGAATATTTTGGAAGAACACAGGATCTGAACAGGCAGACTGGCTTGGAAGTTGTAAAGTAACTCAGGAGAGACAGTGGCCTGAACTAGGAAAATGGGACTAGGAAGAGACAGGTGGAAAAGAAACAATACTTGGTTATAGATAGTGGAGAGAAAAGGAAGTCCACACTATGTGGGATTTCTAGCTTAGACAACTGAGCAATATTTACTAAAACAGGAAAACAAGAAAAGACATGTTTGGGTGAGGGGAAATCCACTGATTTTTTTAAGTTTAATTACATTTACAAAAGTTGCATAAGTATTTGAGAAAGTTTTAAGAGGATGTAAGCTTTTCGCAGTCAAGCATCTGTTTAATTTTTTAATGCAATTTAGTATTAGTTATGTTTATAAATGGAACTGGACGTTCAAAGGGAATTAAGTCTGTTCAATTTTAATTAATCAAGGTACATCAAAAGCTATTTGTCTTATATTTTTATATAAAATGTATTGGATACAAAAAGACTAATAAGATTTATAAATTAAATTTAGGACTTAAAGAAAACTGGGCTTTACACTTTCTAACTTTAATAAATTAACTATTAACTTTGAACACTAGTAACTAAGTAATTGGGTATCATGGACATGTAGCATGAATGGCTAGAAATTAAAGTTCAAATATGATGGCTTCTATTTTCTATGTGAAATAGGGAGTAAAGTCATCTATTCAAGAGGTGGAAAGGAAGAATGGGCCCTGACTTGTGTGGTTCAGTGGATTGTGCACTGTCCCACAAACGAAAAGGTCGCAGGTTCGAATCCTGGTCAGGGCACATGCCTGGGTTTCAGGCCCAAGCCCTGGCTGGGGGTGTGAAAGAGGCAACCGATCCATGTTTCTCTTTCACATCAATACCTTCCTCTCTTTCTCCCTCCCTTCCCCTCTCTCTAAAAATATGTATGAATGAATGAATAAAAGAATGGGTGGTTACAGAAAGGGGAACAGGAATCTTTATCCTAATGAATAGTTGAAATAAAAGTGATGGTAAAAGGGTGGAAAAGGAGGGAACACAGAAGCACCAAATGGCACTGCCATAGGCCTAGTTTGGACTGTGGAGACCATGACTTCACAAAGATACACATCAGCTGAATAATGCCTTTTTCTTTTCTTTTTTTTTTAAAGGTTTTATTTACTTATTTTTAGAGAAGGAAAGGGAACAAGGGAGGGAGGGAGAGAGGGAGAGAAACATCAATGTGTGGTTGCTCTCACACTCCCCCTACTCCCCAGTAGCCCACAATCCAGGCATGTGCCCTGACTGGGAATAGAACCGGCGACCCTTTGGTTCCCAAGCAGGAACTCAATCCACTGAGCCACACCAGCCAGAGCTGAATAATGCCTTTTTCTTTACAATTACTTAGCATGACTTTCTTCCAAATAACATTATATGGAATTGGTTACTCTGAGGTATTAACAGAACATGTTTCTAGAATTTTGATTTTCAGGCATAATTTAAAGACAGAAATAACCAAAGGAAAATCTGTTTGCATAATGTACTTAAGAGTACTTCTGCATTCTAATTCTGACCATGGTAAAAAACTATTTCCAGTAAAAAAAGTGTAAAACCATATCTATTCTAGAAGAAAAGTAGCACTTACTCATTACACTTCAAAATCATTTCCATGTCTTTTTCCCTCTAACCCCTAAGTCAGGATTCCAAACCAATGTTGTCCAATGGACCTTTCAGCCATGATGGAAACATTCTATATCTGTACCATCCAATACAGCAGCTACTGGGCATGTGTGACTATTGAGCTAGAGTGAATGAAGAACTTAATTTTTCATTTAATTTAAGTAGACATATGAGGCTAGTGGCTACCATATAGGACAGTGCAATAAACTTTTCTATTAAAGAAAATAAAGAAATTGATGGACCCAGTAGGTGCCCAACAGTCCTACATTTATAACTCAAAAGAGAAAATATGTGACGTCACTCACTTATGAAGACATGTAACATTAATCCATGCCCCTAAAGAATCTTGGGTTCAATTCTCATAACAAAAGAGTTCTGAAGCATCGAAAACATGAGTGTAGAGTAGGAGGGCAAAGGAAATCCATTTTACATTCCAAGTTTCAAAGGAATCCAGTATACTTAACAAAAGAAACCATCACCCTTAGAGTAAAAGTGTTTCTCAGGCATCTTCTAAAGGCTAGGCGTGGCCTGAAACCTATTTTTGTAAATAAAGCGTTATTGGAACAGCCATACACTTTTGTGTTTTGATTGATTTGAGAGAGGGAGAAACATCGATCTGGTGTTCCAGTTATTTATGCATTCATTAGTGCCTTCTTATATGTGCCCTGACTAGAGACTGAATCTGCAACCATAGCATATCAGGATGATGCTCTTATCAACTGAGCTACCCGGCCAGGGCCTTGACCAATTATTTATTCTCCATGGCTGCTTTGGGGCTACAAGGACAGAGTTTAATAGCTGTGACAAAGAACACTCAACCCACAAAGCCTAAAATACTTACTATCTAGCCCTTCACAGAAACAGTCTGCAGATCCCTATTTTAGGCTAGGGGCTACAAAAGCTGTTTCCATGAACTAAGGAACTGAAGAAAGACTTCCTGATATCTAAACCATCTAACTTATAAGAAAAGGTTAAACCTAAAAACTATTTTTAAAAATCATGAACCTCAGGGCATTTTCTGTTTGTTAATTTGTGGCAATGATTTGGTAGAGTGAAAGACTATATACCAGGTGAAAAGCTTCTTCTGCGCTTTATTTTTTTAGGAAAGAAGCAATTACCGGCAGGGGGTGGGGGTGGGGTGATGATCTATGTAAGATTTACAGCAGTACCTCAGTATTTGTGGTTAATTTGTTCCAGAACTCGTGACGAGTACCAACAATGAAGCATTTTCTCGTGGGGCGGCGTTATCACTAATGCAAGTTCTAGCAAGTGCAACAAGTCCCCAGCAACTGTTGAGTGCTGAAACAGTTTTTTCTCATCAAAATGCAACAAGTACAGGGTTTGACAAGTTCTGAAGACGAGTACCAAGGCATGGCTGTATTTAAAATACTGCACTTTCTGCCCTGATAGGTGTGACTTAGTGGGAAGGGCATCGTACCGCAAACTGAAAAGTCGCCGATTTAATTCCTGATCAGGGCATGTGCCTGGGCTGTGGGCCATGTCACTGGTTGGGGGTGTGTGAAAGGCAACCCACTGATGTTTCTCTGGCACATTGATGTTTCTCTCTCCCTCCTTTCCCCTCTCTCTAAAAATAAATAAATAAAATATTTTAAAATAAAATAAAATAAATAAAATACTGCACTTCTAGTCCCAACCCATAACAGAATCAAAGGCAAGTTGCCTAAATGACAATTACAACCTAAATATACTGAATTCGGAATCATTTAAAAGAATGTGAAACATATTATTAAAGCGTGCTATTATACTGATGATTTTCTAACACAAAGTTTGAAACAATCACCATCGATCGTTTCTATTTGCTTTAGTACAAAGAGTTAGTACCACTGAGCACACTGTCTTTGTCTGCAATGGTGACAACACTCTCATCTCAGAATATTGCGAAGATTATCAGTAACTAAGGTTTTGTTTTGAGGAACAGTACCTGACACAGAGTGGGTACTTAATTTCTTAAAACTACGGTTGATGGGAAGGGGTCATTCCCCATGTATCATGGATAATTACGGCTTTACTTTCTCAGTAACACAAAAATACATTTTCATCAACATAGTGGCACTGAATGTTTTGGTCAAACCTAGATCTAAGCAGAAATGTCACCTAATGATTAAGAGCACAGGCTCAAAGGGCAGGCTGCCTCGGTATACTTGCAGTCCTACTATGTAGTAGCTTTGTTCTCAGTCCCTCTTCTGCAGAAATAACAGCACTTACTTCATGAAGAACGTAGGGAGGATCAGAGTGATGGAGAACCATATTATGGCACGTTGCAAGCACTCAATAAATGCTGCTGTTTAAAAACCCATGGCTGCACTGCCTGGTGTGATTTGGTGGATTGAATGCCAGCCTGCAAACCGAAAGGTCACCAGTTCAATTCCCAGTCAGGGCACATGCCTGGGTTGCAGGCCGGTCCCCGGTTGGGGATGTGTGAGAGGTAACCAGTCAATCTATCTCTCACACTTCGATGTTTCTCTTGCTCTCTTTCTCCCTCCCTTTCCCTCTCTCTAAAAATAAATAAAATCTTAAAAAATAAAATAAAAATGAAAAAATAAAAATCCATGGCTAACAATGGTCCATATGAATGTAAATTGATACAACCTTTTTGGAGGCTAATTTAGCAATTCCTATCAAATTTTAAAATGTACTTAATTTTTTACAGAATAATTCCACTTACAGGGATTTATCCTACAAAAATATTCAAAGGCTTATTGATAAGGGTGTTAATTATAACATTGTTCATAACTGCAAAATTTAGAAAAGACTAAACATCCATCAACAGGAAAATGGCTAAATTGCAACATGTACTATATTATGAAATATAATTATTTAAAAAATAGACACTGTGTACTGATATGAAAAAATGTTCAGCATTTGCAGTTAAATGAAAAAAATTAGTTACAGTACAGTATGTAGAGTACAGCACTGTTTTTTATTAATTAAAAAAGACAGAAGGGGCACATAGTATATATATTTTTACAGAAAAAGTTAGGAATAATGTATACCAACCTACTAATAGTTATCATTTTGGAGGTCAGAACTATAAGAGAATTTTATATGCCAAATTACATGTTTCTATATATGTAAAATTTCTAATTAGCATAATGTAAGAAAAAATATTATACCGGAAGCTCTTTAAAAAGATGTTTTCAAAGACTTTAATATTGTGAGAAATTGTGCATGCTGCAAAAACTGTTTTAGGAAAAGGTATAAAACTATATATATCCCAATTTTCTAATACATATGATTAGAAAAAAATTGGAAAAAAGACTAAAAGGTAAACAGCTGTTATCTCTAAATTTCATGAAGGTAGGGGTTTCTATGGTTTTATACTGAAATATATACTCAGTAACAAGTAAATATCTGTTGAATGAAAAAATACTTCTAGAAATGCATAGCAATGTAACTATAGTTAACAATACTTTATTATATACTTAAAATTTACTAAGAGGATTACATCCTAACTGTTCTCACCACGAAAGAAATAATAAAAGTGGTAACTATTTGAGGTGATAAATATGTTCACTGGCTTCAACGGGGTGATTATTTCACAATGTATATGTGTATCAAATTATACAACCTAAGTAAATATAATTCCTAATTATATCCTCAACATAATGCATTTCCACATTGGACTGAAACTTACTTCTACTTCAAATATTTTGTTCCTAATATAGGATACTCTCTTTTACCTTGTCCTTTCGAAGTATCATTACAAATAAAGTTTTACAAAGTATACTTGAGATTCCATCAAGGAATCACATACATATCCCGGCCTACTTCCACATATTAAGTGAACATCTGGTCTGCACCTTTAATAACAATGTCAAATAAATAAATAAATAATTTTGTTGACTGATTTTTTAAAGCTTTTAAATATTTTAAATTCTAAAAATATCACTATAAGTTGGCATCTCAGTTTAAAGACCTACAAGTCAGACATCTGTCTAAATAAAGATGTCAAAGAAATATTATATTCTTTGAAATGTTATAGCTATAAGGTGAAATTACATTAAATCATATCCAAATGGTATGTCTTTCATAACAAGTCTCATCCAAAGAAAGCAGTTGCTGGAAAAAAGTTAGCATCTTTCTGCAACTCACTACTGGAGGCAAAAGAAAGAATATGGTCACTAGGTATAGCAAGCACAGCATCATTTCCAGAGCGCTCATATATTAACACATCAAATATTGTTCTTATTCACATTTTACTTTTATGAATCTAGTTTTTTATATCTTTAAATGTTTTCATGAAATATTTACAACATATAGGCAAGCATTAGAAGATAAGGAACACCATGTACTTGCCACCCAGAAAAATGTTAACATTTTGTCATAAATGCTTTAGATCTCTTTTCTCCTAAAGCAATTAATAAAAGATTACAGATAAAGTTAAATCCTCTCCACCCACTTTTTTTTTTAATATTTAAAAAAAAGGAGGGACTAAAAGTAGGCAAGCTTCAGGTTTCTTGGATTTTTTTAATAATCTATAACACATTTTTATTATCCTAGTTAAACTCTTAACCAATACAATGTATAATTCCAACCTGCAGCAAAAACTTACTATCATTATGTGAACATATCTGTACCAAATAACCTTTTTTTTTTTTTTGGTCCTATTGCAAAAAAAATAATTTAACAATGCTTAAATTATTAGGTAAGAATTTTACGAACATGACACATATTAGCAGTAACGGTGGAGCTGGAGAGTATTGCACGTTCTCCAAGCTGCATAGGGAGAACCACCAATAGTGTGGTGGAACTTGTGGTCCTTTCCAAGGCCATGGCTCTTGGCAGCCCGCAGATGTCAGCCCTCGTATCTCCCTGTGCTTGTGGACTGGTTTGGTGATCCACTGGCTGTCAGGATTCCTTCTGATAGCCTTATGAAATGGATCAATGAAGATAACCTCAAAGAATTTGTACATGGAATCTTCACCAAGCCAGCAAGAATTCAGGCCTCTCAGAACCCCACAGTGGCGCCCAGCTTGCTCCTCAGCAACAGACTGAAGGCTTTGGGCAAACTTCAGCTGGTTAACACCATGATGGACAGGCTTGCCACAGGTAGCACCCTTAGAAACAGGGCATTTGCAGCTACCACCGCACACACGAATCTGACATATGACATAACCTTTCCTGGTCTTGTATCCCAGCCTGCGCGCTTTATCAGGCCTGTGGGGAAGGGGCCCCTGTGGAGCGCAGAGAACTGGCAGTACTGCCAGCAGCGCACCCTGAGAAGGAAGTGCGTCACATCAGACTGCTTCTTCCTCCATAGCTCCTGGATGAACTAGTAAGCGCCCATCTTGGCTTACCTTATGGCTGTGGGCAGACAGAAAGGTGTACCAAATAACCTTTTTAAAAAATACTATGAAAGCTATCCTCAGAAACTCTAAATGGATACCTCTACCATCACCTACATTATTAGCATTTTGGTTCACAGTTTTGTTTTGTTTTTTTAAGACTGTATTTATTTATTTTTATAGGAGGGGAAAGGAGGGAGAAAGGAGAGAAACATCAATGTGTGGTTGCCTCTTGCGTGCCCCCTACTGGGGACCTGGGCCAGCAACTCTGGCGTGTGCCCTGACTGGTTCACAGGCCAGCACTCAATCCACTGAGCCACACCAGCCAGGGCCAGTTTTGTTTTTAAATGATTCCTTAGGTTTTCACTGTCCAATACAATGAACACTAGCCACATGTGGCTACTGAGGACTTGCCATGTGCTAATTCAAGCAGACATATAAGTGTAAAATGCACACTGGATTTCAAATGTTTAATATGAAAACAATTTAATTCATTTTTATATTATTCACATGTTAAAAATAATGTTTTAGACACAGAATATATTGTTAAAATTAATTTTACCCTTTGTTTTTTTTTAACATGACTACTATAAAATGTTAAATTACATATGTAGCTTACAGTTAAAGCTTACATTATAATTTCTGTTGTACAATGCTGTTCCAGACATCAAAGTAGCACCAGGGTAAGAACTACTACTTCAGAATCAAGACTTAGAAAAACACGTAAAGGTTGAAATGGTCAAAATGGTAGAGTTGTGGTTGTTACCTTAGGCAATTTAGAGGGAAGAATACTATTTAGGGAAAAGCAGGACTCTCAGATTATCCTTCTCCATCATCAGAACACCCCAGATACACTTTCTTTGCTTCATTTCATTTTACTCATGTGTATCTGAAAAATTATTCTCCTAAAGAAGTCAATTATTGCCCTGACTGGTGTGACTCAGTGGTGGTCCTCCTCACCCACAGCAAAAGGTTGCAGGTTCAGTTCCCAGTCAGGGCACATGACTAGGTTGTGGGTTTGGTCCCCAAATGGGGCACATGCGAGAGGCAAGCAACCGATGTTTCTCTCTCACATCAATGTTTCTTTCCCTTTCTTTTCTCCCTCCCTTCACCTCTAAAAATAAATAAAATCTTTTTTTTTAAAGTAACTTAATTTAAAAAAAGTCAATTATTTAGTAACTTAAATGGATTGAAACAGGTCTAATACAATTGATTCATTCATTTAACTGCTTTTATTAACTGGGACTAAAGACATAGTAATAAATGTAATTGTGGCTTGCTTTCTGGTATACATGGGGAAGTCACATGCAAACAATAAACGAGTTAGCAAATAATCCAAAAACTCATTTCAGAATAATGCTTTGAAGAAGTCATGTGAAAAAAGTTAGTAGTCAGTCTTCCAGTTCAATCCAGTTAGAATCAGGTTTCACAAGTCCTTAAATGCTGTAGACCCTGAGATTTATTTTAGGGGTGATAAATAATTTTTTTGATGTGTTCATTTTCTGTGTAAATATTTTCAATTAAAGCATTTTGCAAAACACATGTTACCTTTTGTACTGTTACCAAGCACATCACGCAAGAAAATACAAGGCAATTTATGTCATTGCCATGGCTCTCATAACACTAAGTGCCCAATTTGGCTTTTAATGTATAATTAAGAAAAAAAAGTCAGTGATTATTTACTTTTTTTTCCTTGAAGAAAGGCAAATGAGAATATCTTGCTGTAACCATGGCAAAACAAATTCCAAATTGTTATGCATCCAGCACTTTTAACATAATCTTCTGGTCCAGAAAATGACACAAAGACCCAGGCTGACATGGTCAATTTCCTCTCCTGCAAAAAAATCAACTCCAAGAACCCTGGAAGTTCATACTACAGGTAAAATGTACGCATGTGGTTATAAAGACACAGTTGAACTGTCCTCCAAAAATTATGTGTCAGTCAGGTCAGGGGTTTAAAAAACCCTTCAGTACTGTCAACTCTCAGTGCATCCATTCACCAAAACACTGTCCACCATTTTAAGTTACATCAATTTGAAGACTCAATACACAACTGGTTGAGAAAAATAGGAGATGTCAGAAATACTCAATAATAATTAGATTCGGTCAGTAAATTATAGAAAATTCATATAACATACTACAGTTATTAAAAATAACCCTGAAAGTCTATTTATTGGCATTTATTACATAAAAATTATTTTACTGAATGCAGAGTAATTATAAAAATATATCTAATGTGATACTATTTTTAAATGTATTTATACGGCCTCTGTAGGAAGCAAAAAAAGTCTAGAAGAGTGTATCACAAATAGCTAACATTAACTATCTATGGATGCCCTTTAGTTTCTTTAACCCTATTTTCTGACTTTTGTGCAATGAAAATCTATTACCACTTTATATAGTAAGAAAACCACAAGAGTTGTTTAAAGCCCATTACAAAACACTACACACATACACACGCACATCATATCAACGATATTCAAAGACAACGAAATAAAAAGAAAGGGAAATTGCACAAAAGAAATACCACAGGGTGTTAAGAGAACAATCTCTGGGTGGTCCTTTACCCCCATTTCTGGAAGTCTTTAACATCTGCTCATCATCTTCCTTCTCACCTGGGTCCTATCATAATCAAGGTGAGGGCAACAAGAGGACATGCCCCTCTAAGAGTCAACTATCTGGTTCCTAGGTATCCTCATTGCCAGTGACCTCTACCTTCACTCTATGAAGCCATCCACTTAACACAGCCACAACACTCTATATCTGACACCACCAATTCAGAGCACTCCATTCTCTCACCATGGGCCCCGGCAATCCTGAATACTCAGTACTCAGATACAGTTGTCCTTCAGCCTCAACAGAACCTTTTGTCCTTTGACCCTCTGTTTTCTTCCTGTCTGTATCTTTCAGATTTCATTTCTACTTACTGACTTACACTCACTGACTCTAGGAATTTCATGTTTCCCCCTTCACTCTACTAAACTACTTAAAAATTATACTCAACCTGCCTGACTTCAACAACTTAAAGAATCAAATCGGAATTATTATTCTATTAAATGGAAGTGAATCATGCTTTACCTCATCCACTCAAGGAGATAATCATAGAATTGCTTGAGTATTGGCATGTGTTTTAACTCTTGAATAGTTCAGCTCTCATCTCTTGCTTTTCCTCAAAACAAATTCATTATTCCGGCAGAGCAGATTTCAACCGTGTAAACTCGCTATCTAATCCTCATACCTCCTCTCATAATATTCACTCTCAATTCTTTTTAAATCTTTTTCACATCTGTATTTTTCAGCACTTAACATGAAATATACATGATAGGTATTCAATAAGCACTGAAATATTTTATCTTTCTCATCACTTGTGCTACGTATATATTAACTCATCTATTTCAGACAACAATCCTACCAAATAGGTAATATTATTATCTGTGCTTTATAAATGAGGAAACTGAGGCCCAGAAAAGTTAGGTAACTTTATCATTAAGATAAAGCTACTATTGCCAGAGCAGAGTTTTTTCCATTTATAGATTTGAGAGAAAGGAAAGGAAAGGGGGGACGGGGAGGACATCGATTTGTTGTTCCGCTTATTTATGCATTCACTGGTTGATTCTTGTATGTGCCCTGACTAGGGATCGAACTCACAACCCAGGTGTATGGGAAGGACACCCTAACCAATAGAGCTACCTGGCCAAGGCACCAGAGCTGGATTTAATCACAGGTATCTGTCTTCCGAGTCTGTGCTCTTAACCATCATGTCGCAATGCCTCACAAACCAAAGACAAACTTTAACAGAAAAATCTTTTCAGTAAGTAACTATCTAACTGGTATATAGTTTTCATACCAACTGTAATAATCCCAAAATTCTTAGTATCTGCTTATCATTCAAAATACAGTAACACATTCTATTTTCTCAAACCATTTCTTATATAAATTTCCTAAACTGCTTTCACTGTAAATGTCTAGTGAATAGCTAAATTTTCTCATTCACCTGAAGTTATCAGGTACTTTTGTCCCCCAAGACTGTCTCGTTCTATTTTAAATACAGGAATATAATGCATAATTTATAAAAATTTTAAAGATAAGTTTTCCCCTTTCTTCCCTCCAAAAAAACATCAATATCTGACCTTTCCCTTAAATATCTTCTCTTTTCCTGAATGTTAAAACAACATCAAAGTCAAAAATTAGAGCTACTTATTCTGAGTGAAGCCAATAAGTACTTTAACCTTTGAAGGAATTCTAAGTGGAACAAGAAAGAAACTTATCAATGTTTCATCTATTAACATTTACACTGAAACCTACTTAAAACAGTAAGTTATATGGCTGTTTCAATTTCTGGAAGGTATTGGCTTATCTAAGAAATACAGATTTTCTCTTTGCCTTCCTAGAAAAAAATGTACTTTCAAGTGTCACTGAATATTTTTTTATGTTTTATACCATTAAAATTTAATAACAGAACTGTGAAAAGAAAGGAAAAAGAAGAGAGAAGAGGGAAACAGGGGGAGGCAAGGAGAGAAAGTGAGAGGATCTATCATAGCTTCAGTTTTTAAACTTCTTAAAGGAAGATATCAATAAAATGGGGAAGTAAGAAAATAAATATTGTATTTTCTAAATGAAATTTTTAATATAGTTTCAGACAGATCACTCTAAAACAAAATATGTCATAAGTTTAAGGAAAAATGTATGGCGTGATAGAAAGAGCTTCAACCCAGACCTCAGTATGAATCCTAATCTATTATTACTAGTGGTGACGCCTCCCTGAATCTCCACTTCCTCACATGGAAATCAGTAATAATACCACCTCTCCTGGGTTAGCTTCAGCAGTACATATGGTAAACCTGAAGATCAGCATGACCCCTGCACAAGGATGACTCGTAAATTCATAAAGCATTCATCTTCGCACCCTTTAATTAGCTCAGAAGAAATGAGTCAAAGCACAATGTGTGGTACTCTATAGCAAATCATGACTTTTCACTATAAAAATATTTCTGTAAGGCAATGTGTGAAATGAAATCATAGCTGTTATACCTGAGATATGTGTGCTAATACGATGAGGTCTACCCAGGAAGTATCTAGATATGTACTATGAAAAAGAGACATTTAAGAAGATACAAGATATAAGAAACACTGTACATTGGACAGTGATGCCTCAATCTCCTTCAAAGTAGGCTCCTTGGGACCACCATCAGTTGCCTTGTCATATTTTCCTGAATCTCATCAACGGTCTGAAATCTCTTCCCTTTCAAAGGTGATTCTAGTTTTAGGAAAAGCCAGAAGTCATGGGGCACTAAAACTGGGCTGTAGGAGGGCTGAGTCACCTGGGTGATTTGATGTTTTGCCAAAAAACTCTGCACAAAATATGATGCATGAGTGGGTGCAGTGTCATGATGAAGCTGCCAATCACCAATTGCCCACAGCTACAGCCTTCTGAATCATCCAAAGAGTTTCCGCAGAGAAATATTCAAGCTTAACGCAAAACTTGTTGCAAGTGCTCTGTTCTACTCGCTCAGTCATTTTGAATGCCATGGCCACACAGTACATACACTCACTCAACAGCATCTACCACCCCCAATGACTAGTACAATGAGGTCATCATTGTTCACGCATGCACATTCTAGTCCACTCTCCTTGGCTGCCAGGTTACAACAGTGTCACGCAAATCATTCTCATATTAACAATGGCTGGACTTTCTCCAGACAGTCCTTGTATGTTAACTTGCATTTCCTTCATAAACCTTAAATGTTCTTAAATTGACTTATTTTTTTAAAAACCTCTCCAGAAGAATGGGTTATTAGAAGTAATGAGAGAATACAGAAGCTAGATCGTTTCTCTTTCTCCAATCCTTTCCTTTATTCAACACACTAAGCAAGCAGCAAAGAACTATTTCACCTCAAGTATGAGCCATTACATAAAATTTATCTAGCCCCAGCTGGTGTAGCTTAGTGGATTGCGTCTCGGCCTGTGAACCAAAGGGTCGCCAGTTCAACTCCCCAGTCAGGGTATATGCCTGAGTTGGGGGACACGTGAGAGGCAGCCACGTGTTGATGTTTCTCTCCCTCCCTTCCCATCTGTCTAAAAATAAAATAAATAAAATCTTTTTTTTTTAATTTATCTAATGTATAGTCAACATGGCTCGAAAATACTGCAGGTTCAGGTTCACAGCACCACAATAAATATCACAATAGAGTCACAAAGATTCTTTTGGTTTCCCAGTGCACATAAAAGTTATGTTTATAAAATACTGTATTCTATTAAATGTACAAAAAATGTGCATAGCTTAAAAAAGCATTTCAGTCCTGGTTGGACTGAATGCCAGCCTGCAAACCTAAGGGTTGCCAGTTCTATTCCCAGTCTAGAGCACATGCCTGGGATGCATGCCTGGGCCCCAGCGGGGGGGGGCACATGAGAGGCAGCCACACATCAATGTTTCTCTCCCTCTCCTTCTTCCTCCCTTACCCCCTCTCAATAAATAAATAATTTCTTTTTAAAGAAAAAGCATTCCATTACTTAAAAATGCCAACCACCATCTGAGCCTTCAGCGAGTCAAACGTTTTTTGCTGGTGGAGAGTCTTGCCTTGATATTGATGGCTGCTGACTGATCGGGGTGGTGGCTGTTAGAGGCCGAGGTGTCTGTGGCAATTTCCTTTAAAAAAGACAATGCAATTTGCTGCACCAGTTGACTCTCCCTTTCACGAACAATTCTCTGTAGCACACGATGCTATTTGGTAACATTTTATCCACAGGAGAATGTCTCTGAAAATTGGAGTCAGTCCTCTCCAACCCTGCTGCTGCTTTATCAACTAAGTTTATATCATATTCTGAATCCTTTGTTGTCACTTCAACCATCATTGCAGCATCTTCACCAAGAATCGAGGCCATCTCAAGAAACCCCTTTCTTTGCTCATCCATAAGAAGCAGCTTCTCATCCATTAAAGCTTCACATAAGATTACAGCAATTCAGTCACGTTTTCCTGCTTCAGTTCTAATTCTGGTTCTCTTGCTATTTCCACCACGTCTGCA